>JAWPHD010009990.1:85000-98178 GCA_037043455.1 Cyrtodaria siliqua
ATGTGAGTGATATTCTAGACTATCGTGCTAGTTAAAAAAAAAGTTAAATATATAGTTACACTGATTTCCGCCATTGAATATGTTCCATATGTATATAATTTACTATTTGAAAAAAGTTGCTCATGAGTCATTATGACTTATTGTAAATTATTGAAATGATTGTAAGGTTTATGGCCTCGACCCTACTAGACCTATTACAAGGTGAATACAGCATTTTCTTCTTCTTCTTCTTCTTCTTCTTCTTCTTCTTCTTCTTCTTCTTCTTCTTCTTCTTCTTCTTCTTCTTCTTCTTTCTTCTTCTTCTTCTACTTTTTCTTCTTCTTCTTCTTCTTCTGTGACGTGACTGACGATCAGGGACTCATACCTGACAACAAGGCTTGTCACCGGGTTATGGTGTGAGACAGTCGACCCTGCTCGAGAGACAGCTCTATTATGAGACCACCTGTTTTTAGAGATTACTTAAACAGTTCAGTTCCCAAATTACTTGTTTTAATTAAAAAGCACCTGTAGTAAGAGGTCACCTTTGTTAAGAGACCAATGTTGCCCTTCGCTTAATATAGGTTTGACTATATCTTGTACTTCTTTAATATAATTGTTTTATGGTATGCTAAGTATTATACTGAAATATAAAAGTACCCAGTCATATGTTTGCTTGGGATGAGGATCATCGTTGGTTGTTTACATGGCTGGAAGTTACCATTACGTGGTCCCGCCTTAATTTCATTAAGCGATGAGAAAGCTTATATTAGCAGGATTTTATAATGGTTATTTCGATAATAAAACACGTTTAAAAACGTTTTTTTACTGAAAAAAATGCGATAAACCATTTAAAATTACCTTCTTAAATGTTTTAATTTTACAATAAACAAACTTTTTAAACCGAGATCAAGGTTTTATTTCATACCCCAGCCAACCCAGTTTTCGCCTCTCGAAGAAGGGGTTGGATGGGGTATGAAAGTTAATACTCCGAACACGTAATGTTATATTTGAAATTGTATACAAATAGTACCATTGTTGAGACAACGATTAGGGGTCATTATGTCAAAGGTCGTCATAAACACATTCTGAAAAACAACTTTTGTGCTGTTAACTACTGGATCAAAATTATCATGAAACTTTATACAAATAGTTCCTTACCTTGGTGAGACAACGCTCCTTTTAGGGTCAGTAGGCCAAGGTACCTAGAACCAATTTCGCAGTGTAATTTGTAAACTGTCTGACATACAAACACGTTAGAACTTAAGCTACACTTTGATTTTTATTTTATTTTGCGTTCTGGTTATGTGTTTTGTTATTTTTGAAATAAAATGTTCTTTAAAATAACACCGTAGCAAACGGCCGTTATGTAGCACTCTTGTTCACTTTTGATGTTGAAAATGTTTTACAGCTTTTTGTATATTTAATTCTTGATGCAGGGTCATTGGGTTTACAGATAAAACACATATGTTAAGTAGCTATTGTAATAGATGGAAATTAAAGGTTAATACGAGCAAAACAAACATAATGATGTTTCGAAAATGTGGCATATTGCCAAGAAATTTTGAATTTCTTTAAATGGAATGATTTTAGAAATTGTAAATAAATTTTCATATCTATATGTGAGTGATATTCTAGACTATCGTGCTAGTTAAAAAAAAAGTTAAATATATAGTTACACTGATTTCCGCCATTGAATATGTTCCATATGTATATAATTTACTATTTGAAAAAAGTTGCTCATGAGTCATTATGACTTATTGTAAATTATTGAAATGATTGTAAGGTTTATGGCCTCGACCCTACTAGACCTATTACAAGGTGAATACAGCATCTTCTTCTTCTTCTTCTTCTTCTTCTTCTTCTTCTTCTTCTTCTTCTTTTCTTCTTCTTCTTCTTCTTCTTCTTCTTCTTCTTCTTCTTCTTCTGTGACGTGACTGACGATCAGGGACTCATACCTGACAACAAGGCTTGTCACCGGGTTATGGTGTGAGACAGTCGACCCTGCTCGAGAGACAGCTCTATTATGAGACCACCTGTTTTTAGAGATTACTTAAACAGTTCAGTTCCCAAATTACTTGTTTTAATTAAAAAGCACCTGTAGTAAGAGGTCACCTTTGTTAAGAGACCAATGTTGCCCTTCGCTTAATATAGGTTTGACTATATCTTGTACTTCTTTAATATAATTGTTTTATGGTATGCTAAGTATTATACTGAAATATAAAAGTACCCAGTCATATGTTTGCTTGGGATGAGGATCATCGTTGGTTGTTTACATGGCTGGAAGTTACCATTACGTGGTCCCGCCTTAATTTCATTAAGCGATGAGAAAGCTTATATTAGCAGGATTTTATAACTGATATTTCGACAATAAAACATGTTTAAACACATTTTTTACTGAAAAAATGCGATAATCTGTTTAAAATTACCTAATAAATGTTTTAATTATACACTATGCAAACTGTTTAAGCCAAAATTAAAGTTTTATTTCATACCCCAGCCAACCCCGTTTTCACTTCTTGCATGGGGTATGAAATTTAATACTCGGACCGCGTAATGATTTCAAATCAGAATCAAAAGAATCATAAGCTACTATCATACCTTCAGTTGTGTGAATGTTTATGTACTTAGAAACATACTCAGAAACAACCACACAACCGAAGATATGTCTTGGTAAATTATGTCTTTTATTGGAACTATTTTGATTATAAGTGTAACTTCAGTCATGTCACCTCCGACATTTTGTGGCCTCGTGGCGTCCGTCCTTGTGTCAAATAATGCACGTTCATATCGTCAAACCCAACGGTGTATCGATTTAGAGAGAGTAAATAGTTTTATAAATTGTGTTTACTTTGAAGACTTAAGCGGTTTACATTTTAATAAAAAGGATAATATTAAACCATGTAAGCAAACGAAACAGAACGATTAGGTTTATAAATGTTCTTAACATGCCATAATATCAAATATTTGTCCGCCAGTGAGATTACAAGTGTCGTATATAATGGGCATTGATGTCCCAAATCAGGTCATCACCGACCTTTAAACTTTTATTTACAGCTTAATACCTTGCTTATTTTAAGGATATCTAGTCCTTGAACGTTGATACGGCGAAATAGATTGTTTAATTTGTGACGGAGGTACTATATGGCGCGGTGTAAGATATTTATTATTGTTTGACTTTGACCCAAGAACGTTTAAAGAAATCTACAATTAGACAATATGTTTCATAATGAAACCAGTATCGTGCCTGCCAAAGCTTCTGACTAGGCCTTTAAACGAAATTAATTCTAGAAGTTGAAAAGGTAAAATATGTTGTTTACAAGAAATCCGTCTTATAACTATGATCATTGTAATTAGTAATATAACAGCCCTCTGGTCGATGTGTTCCCTTCTGAAGACCACCCGTCGTTTCGGTATATGTTTTACTTTATTGTGTCACTAATTTTGAGAATTAATAAAATATCTGCTTGCTTGTGACTTTTTGGATTTTGCCGTTCGTTGATTTTCTACGCCTCTGTCATACAACAAGTTTGTATTATACTGCATATTATATAAAGCCTAGTTTAAAATATCTCGTTATATTCAACGATATATCAGCTGTGAGATCGTAGATCGTAGATCGACATTCAATATCGTGCTGGGTTTTCAATGTCGAGCTAGTTCAGATCGATATTCGGTTAAACTTATAAGAAGGCATACTGAATACAGAGCTGGGTTTGAATTTCGAGCTGGCTCTGAGATCAATATTCGTTTTAAACGTACACCAAGGCATTATGATTGCAGAGCTGGGTTTGAATACAGAGATGGCTCTGATATCGATATTCGGTTAAACTTATAAGAAGGCATACTGAATACAGGGCTAGGTTTGAATTTCGAGCTGGCTCTGAGATCGATATTCGTTGTAAACGTATACCAAGGCATTATGAATGCAGAGCTGGGTTTGAATACAGAGATGGCTCTGAGATCGATAGTCGTTATAAACATAAAACAACGCATTTTGAATATCGAGCTAGGTTTGAATTTCGAGCCGGCTCTGAGATCGATATTCGTTTAAAACATAACCAAGCCATTTTGAATATCGAGCTGGATTTGAATTTCGAGCTGGCACTGAAATCGATATTCGTTACAAACATACAAGTCATTTTGAATGCAGAGCTGGGTTTGAATACAGAGCTAGCTCTGAATGAATGAATGAATGGTGTTTTACGGCACGTCGACACATAAATAGGTCATATTGTGCGCAAAAATTGATGAAAAATGATGAGATCGATATTCGATGTAAACGTAAACCAAGGCATTATGAATGCAGAGGTGGGTTTGAATTTCGAGCTGGCTCTGAGATCGATATTCGTTATAAACATAAACTAAGGCATTATGAATGCAGAGTTGGGTTTGATTGCAGAGCTGGCTCTGAGATCGATATTCGTTTTAAACTTACACCGAGTTATTTTGAATGCAGAGCTGTATATGAATACTGAGCTGGCTCTGAGATCGATATTCGTTTTAAACATAAACAAAGTCATTTTGAATGCAGAGTTGGGTTTGAATTTCGAGCTGGCTCTGAGATCGATATTCGTTTTGAACAAAGTCATTTTGAATATAGACCTGGGTTTGAATTTCAAATTGGCTCTGAGATCGGTATTCGTTGTAAACGTATAACAAGCCATTTTGAATATTGAGCTTGGATTGAATTTCGAGCTGGCTTTGAGATCGATATTCGTTTTAAACGTATAAGAAGGCATTTTGAATACAGAGCTGTGTTTGAATTTCGAGCTGGCTCTGATATCGATATTCGTTTTAAACATACACAAAGTCATTGTTAATGCAGAGCTGGGTTTGAATTTCGAGCTGCCTCTGAGGTCGTTATTCGTTTTAAACGTGAACCAAGTCATTTGAATATCGAGATGAGTTTGAATTTCGAGCTGGCTCTGAGATCGATATTCATTGTAAACGTACACCAAGGCATTATGAATGCAGAGCTGGGTTTGAATACAAAGATGGCTCTGAGATTGATATTCATTATAGACTTACACAAAGTAATTTTGAATGCAGAGCTGGGTTTGAATTTCGAGCTGGCTCTAAGATCGATATTCGTTATAAACATACACTAAGACATTATGAATGCAGAGTTGGGTTTGAATGCAGAGCTGGCTCTGAGATCTATATTCGATTTAAACATACACAAAGTCATTTTGAATATCGAGCTGTGTTTGAATTTCGAGCTGGCTCTGAGATCGATATTCGTTTTAAACGTGAACCAAGTCATTTTGAATATCGAGCTGGGTTTGAATTTCGAGCTGGCTCTGAGATCAATATTCGTTTTGAACTTGAACCAAGTCATTTTGAATATCGAGCTGGGTTTGAATTTCGAGCTGGCTCTGACCGGTATTCGTTTTAAACGTATAACAAGCCATTTTGAATATCGAGCTGGGTTTGAATTTCGAGCTGGCTCTGAGATCGATATTCGGTTAAACTCGTAAGAAGGCATACTGAATACAGAGCTGGGTTTGAATTTCTAGCTGGCTCTGAGATCGATATTCGTTGTAAATGTACACCAAGGCATTATGAATGCACATCTGGGTTTGAATGCAGAGCTTGCTCTGAGGTCGATATTCGTTTTAAGCTTACACCGAGTCATTTTGAATGCAGAGCTGGGTTTGAATACTGAGCTGGCTCTGAGATCGATATTCGTTTTAAACATACACAAAGTCATTTTGAATACAGAGCTGGGTTTGAATTTCGAGCTGGCTCTGAGATCGATATTCGTTTTAAACATACACAAAGTCATTTTGAATGCAGAGCTGGGTTTGAATTTCGAGCTGGCTCTGAGATCAATATTCGTTTTAAACGTATGCAAAGTCATTTTGAATGCATAGCTGGGTTTGAATTTCGAGCCGGCTCTGAGATCGATATTCGTTTAAAACATACACCAAGCCATTTTGAATATCGAGCTGGATTTGAATTTCGAGCTGGCTCTGAAATCGATATTCGTTACAAACATACAAGTCATTTTGAATGCAGAGCTGGGTTTGAATACAAATTTTACTCTGAGATCAATATTCGTTTTAAACTTACACCAAAGTCATTTTGAATGCAGAGCTGGGTTTGTGTATGTGTGCGTACGTGCGTACGTACGTGCGTGCGTGCGTGGGTGTCATTCTAAGGATTATAGTCCCTCCACCTTTAAAGCCACCAGAGAATCACGGTACAGCTATGTATATAGAGTGTAGAATGCAGAGCTGGGTTTGTTATATAGTGATTTTAATATGAAACGTAACAGTCTGTTGTTTATTAAAGTCTAAACATGCCACTAAATCAGTATGTACACACGGTATGACGCGCTATATTAACACGTTAATCTCTCTCTCTCTCTCTCTCTCTCTCTCTCTCTCTCTCTCTCTCTCTCTCTCTCTCAATGTTCGCATATATTTATTACGAATCTGTTTTTTAACTACTTAAAAAATAATAACAATTATAGTTATAACCATTACATCCATCAATGCACCCACCCACATCGTTCTTATATGTATTTGTGTCTGTATAACATGTGGTGGTAGCACGGCCATATACATGTGAGTTAACATTGTGTCCAGATTTAGAAGAAAATAAACTTGCCGTAATAAATGTCATTACAATAATCATTCCAACAACAAGAGAACCAACTAACAGGGGTTTATACGCTCGTTTGCTAAGATGTGTTTGTTATAATCGTTTCCTATGTGTCGGACTAATATGACCTTGACCTATTGAGAACTATTGACTCCATAAAACAAAAGGGATCATCTTGATCTAATGGGCAGTCTATTTATACATTTTCAGGACCAAATATTCAAAATGTATGTTTAAAACGAATATCGATCTCAGAGCCAGCTCGAGATTCAAACACAGCTCTGTATTCAAAATGCCTTGTTATACGTTTAAAACGAATATCGATCTCAGAGCCAGTTCGACATTTTTAAGCCAGCTCTGTATTCAAAATGCCTTGTTATACGTTTAAAACGAATACCGATCTCAGAGCCAGCTCGAATTTCCAACCCAGCTCTGCATTCAAAATGACTTTGTGTATGTTTTAAACGAATATTGATCTCAGAGCCAGCTCGAAATTCAATGCCAGCTCTGTATTCAAAATGCCTTTTTATACGTTTAAAACGAATACCGATCTCAGAGCCAGCTCGAAATTCCAACCCAGCTCTGCATTAAAAATGACTTTGTGTATGTTTATAACGAATATCGATCTCAGAGACAGCTCTGTATTCAAACCCAGCTCTGTATTCATAATGACTTGGTGTAAGTTTAAAACGAATATCGATCTCAGAGCCAGCTATGTATTCAAACCCAGCTCTGCATTAAAAATGACTTGTATGTTTGTAACGAATATCGATTTCAGAGCCAGCTCGAAATTCAAATCAAGCTCGATATTCAAAATGGCTTGGTGTATGTTTTAAACTAATATCGATCTCAGAGCCGGCTCGAAATTCAAACCTAGCTCGATATTCAAAATGCGTTGTTGTATGTTTAAAATGAATACCGATCTCAGAGCCAGCTCGAAATTCAAACCCAGCTCTGCATTCAAAATGACTTTGTGTATCTTTAAAACGAATATCGATCTCAGAGCCAGCTCGAAATTCAAACCCAGCTCTGTATTCAAAATGCCTTTTTATACGTTTAAAACGAATACCGATCTCAGAGCCAGCTCGAAATTCAAACCCAGCTCTGCATTGAAAATGACTTTGTGTATGTTTAAAACGAATATCGATCTCAGAGCCAGCTCTGTATTCAAACCCAGCTCTGTATTCAAAATGACTTGGTGTAAGTTTAAAACGAATATCGATCTCAGAGGCAGCTATGTATTCAAACCCAGCTCTGCATTCAAAATGACTTGTATGTTTGTAACGAATATCGATTTCAGAGCAGCTCGAAATTCAAATTTAGCTCGATATTCAAAATGGCTTGGTGTATGTTTTAAACGAATATCGATCTCAGAGCCGGCTCGAAATTCAAACCCAGCTCTGCATTCAAAATGACTTTGTGTATCTTTAAAACGAATATCGATCTCAGAGCCAAATCGAAATTCAAACCCAGCTCTGTATTCAAAATGCCTTCTTATACGTTTAAAACGAATATCGATCTCAGAGCCAGCTCGAAATGCAAACCCATTTGGCTTGTAATACGTTTAAAACGAAGACCGATCTCAGAGCCAGCTCGAAATTCCAACGCAGCTCTGCATTCAAAATGGCTCGTTGTATGTTTAAAACGAATATCGATCTCAGAGCCAGCTCAGTATTCAAACATAGCTCTGCATTCAAAATGACTCTGTGCAAGTTTTAAACGAATATCGATCTCAGAGCCAGCTCGAAATTCAAACCCAGCTCGATATTCAAAATGACTTTGTGTATGTTTTAAACGAATATCGATCTCAGAGCCAGCTCGAAATTCAATCACAGCTCTGTATTCAGTATGCCTTCTTATAATATAAGTTTAACCGAATATCGATCTCAGAGCCATCTCTGTATTCAAACCCAGCTCTGCATCCATAATGCCTTGGTGTACGTTTAAAGCGAATATCGATCTCAGAGCCAACTCGAAATTCAAACCCAGCTCTGTATTCAGTATGCCTTCTTATAAGTTTAACCGAATATGGATCTCAGAGCTAGCTCAGCTCGATATTGAATGTCGATCTACGATCTCACAGCCAACTTCACACAGCTCGATAAATTACTGTATTTTTTGCAACGTTAGGAGAGTAAGCGAAGCAATGCGAACTATTTCAGTTGTGTGCACTATTTTGCTGACTATTTTCGCATTTTAGGGGTATTAGAATAGAAATAGAACATCGTTTACGGTGAATTATCGTATAACACACGGTTTGTCGTTCAATCGCACTTCAGGCTCGTGAAATTATTGTTTACAATTGAACTCCAAACGGTGATATATTAAACAATAATTCACCGTAAATGATGTTCTATTTCTTTAGTAAATTAGAGTAAGACGCAATTTCGTAATAGAGTGTCGTTAATTTAATGGATTCATTTAGTTGACGCATTATGTGTTGCAAGTAACACGAACAATGTGATTGATAATATTGTAAACTTATTGTGAGTGTGGTAGGTTTATTAAACTTTGTAAAACTGTTAAACGCAGGAGAAATCCGAAACTTCTCTATATTGCATTTTAAAACTAGTATCACATAAAACGGATGCATATATCACATATCGGCCGAACAAACTCTGTTAAGGCTGAAAACCGAAACTTTGTTAATATTGTAAATAAGTAATTGAAACATTATCCCTCAAAACGGAAGCCGGTAAGCATTTACATCTTGTTCTTGCACTTTTAAGTATATACTTGAATTGAATTGTTGGTATACGTCTCATCGACCGATTATCCTTGGTTATTTCGAGCCACACTATAGGTTTCACTAAACAGTTATCTCCCTTGCCAGTAACGGTAGGGCTAGGAACTTGCTTGCGTTAAAAAAAAGAACTGTGTTTAAATTCGGTTTTTGTTTATTTCTTAAAATGTGCAAATATGTTCTCTTTGTTTTTGTTCCAGGTGACAGGAATGGGACAAGCTGATGTTTGTAAGCAGGTTTGGATATGCCTGAATGTGTTTGAGTTCATATCTGAGAATCTAATACTGGGTAGTGATACATTTGAAAATGAAATTGAAATGGACCCGTTCAACAAACTCTGCAAACTATGGGCACTTAAAAAAAGTAAATTGGTCGACCCCGTATTTTTGCTGGGTATTACGAGCAACAGACATTAAGTTTCACAAAGAAAACATTTTAAAGAAAATTCAGGAAGTTGTACAGTGGTCCCGAGAGGCCCAGCTACATATGCAGAGCAATGTTCACTGGGCCAACGTAGTCCCTTGTTCGTTTGTTTTGTTTGTTAGTTTGAATGATGTTTTACATCATTTTAGCACATGTTAGGCCATATATGGCGGTTTTCTTTTTTTCCCTTTTTTTGTAGACGCAGACCCATTTTCCCTAATTAGAACCAGTACTGTATACCTCCCGTCATCCGTACTTTCTCACTTGACAAGTCGAGTCCTTGACTTTACTTACATTGTGATACACATTAACACTAACATTGTGATACACATTAACACTTACATTGTGATACACATTAACACTTACATTGTGATACACATTAACACTTACATTGTGATACACATTAACACTTACATTGTGATACACATTAACACTTACATTGTGATACACATTAACACTTACATTGTGATACACATTAACACTTACACTGTGATACACATTAACACTTACATTGTGATACACATTAACACTTACATTGTGATACACATTAACACTTACACTGTGATACACATTAACACTTACATTGTGATACACATTAACAGTCTACAATAAAAAACGACGAACACATAGCTACTCAACATACTATGTCTAGTTTGATAGCGATAAATATTGTTTGTACAGGATATATGTATGGTAGTGTTTATCTGTAGGCATATAAATTGTATTTAAAAACCCATATACGCCAACTTAAGATTATATGTCATTCGCCTAAACACTAGGAATAAAATAAATTACAATAATAAATAAATGGGTGTCAAGTTATACTTTACATGTGGTGAGGGAACCCGTACATGAACATACGTTACTGTAAGCGCTAAGTTTGTATGAACGGACATGATAACTTGTAATTAAGTACGACTTTAAGATGGTGTTTGTATGAAGCCCTTGAAATAGTATGTTATAAGTTTTCTGGTAAGTATTAAAAAGTGGAATTTCAAATAAAACATCTTGATAATGCAAACATAGGTTTTGTAAAACATTATAGCTTATATACGAGAAATTATTCACTTCATGTGGAAAGACATCAATTGAGCTGTTTACATTCCTACACAACATAGCCGATGGGAAGCTATAACTGAAGCATAATGCACATCGTTATGTGCTTTTGTACATAGAACAGAACATTAACTTGTACATTAAGTACATCATCATAACATATATACAACAATTACAAAATACATATTTAAATCACGTTAACGAAGTATACGACTAATATACAGACATATAGCAGCTCTAAAGAGGATGAGCTATAAAGTGGTCAAACATGCGTTATATATATTCTATGATGTGACATCGCACACTTTGTTTTCATTTTGTATTCAGTTTGCAATAATTCGATGAATTTAAACATACTTGGTCTATTACGATCATATCGTGCTATGTATTTCTTCCTTAAGTCGGAGTGATTGATATACATATATCGATATATATCGTAAAACAGTCGTTATTGGTATGTGTACGTATAAATATTATATCGTTATACAAAGCCATCAGGCAGCAGTAACATATTCGCTACGAGTAACGAAATGAACTGCAAAGAAATATAAAATACAAGAAAGACAACACAAATAAATGTGTTAGAAAAACAGCTGAACAGAGTTAATGATTTGTAGAGCGCACAATAACCTGAAAGATATTGTTAATTTGGATTACCCATGGAGCATACGAGCGCACGCCGCAGGAGCTGTCAATCCCCGGTTGGGTCACACCAAGGACTCCATACTTGAAGCTCATCCCTTGTTGAAGTTCACCATGTGAAAAAGATTTTAATGAGGTATGTATAATATGCTGCAGTTAATGGAACCGTACATGACTGTATTAGACCTCTCCTTTCGGAAAAAAGGCTCAAACAACATATAACACACAACTGTTATCCCTTCAAGGTTTCATTATTGATAGAATACGCGTTTGGCTTAAGCAGATATGAGCAGGCTTTTGCAATCTCATTACATTAAGTACAGTACTGAAATGGCTCAAATTTTCAAAAACGTAACTTCAACATTTCTGAATTTCGTGTGACAAAGCGTACTGTGATTAAAAACTCAACAGCACATTGTTGTCCTTTCATTAACTACCTGCAGTCATTTCTTTTTACAAAACATCTTGGGATTGCTCTGTAATAGTAAGTGGAATTGAGTGTTAAGTAAATACAGTATATAGCGGAAATTCCCGATTTGCGTTTCCTTTTTCCTTTAGTATATATATACATTAACTGCTGTTATTGGTATTTACCGTAATAGATTTTCTGTAACAACAAACTGAAAACGATACTATCACGCACAACTCACTATTCACTCGTATTATCGATATCATCTGCTTATCTGTATGTATTTCAATCGATATTATCTATTTCTCTATTGGTATCTTTATCGATATTGTATGTTTCGATATAGGTATCTTAATCGATAGTGCCTGCTTTCAAAATGCATTTTAGTCGATATCGTTTGTTTCTATGTAGATATACTAATCGATATTGTCGTTTTCTACATATGCATCTTAATTGATATTGGCTATTTCTACATATGCATGTGATTCGATATTGGCTGTTTCTACATATGCATGTGATTCGATATTGGCTATTTCTACATACGCCTCTGATTCGATATTGGCTGTTTCTACATATGCATGTGATTCGATATTGTCTGTTTCTACATATGCATCTTAATCGATATTGGCTATTTTTACATATGCATGTGATTCAATATTGGCTGTTTTTACACATGCATCTTAATCGATATTGGCTATTTCTACATATGCATCTTAATCGATATTGGCTATTTTTTACATATGCATGTGATTCAATATTGGCTGTTTTTACACATGCATCTTAATCGATATTGGCTATTTCTACATATGCATCTTAATCGATATTGTTTTTTTCAACATATGCATGTGATTCGATATTGGCTATTTCTACATATGCATCTTAATCGATATTGGCTATTTCTACATATGCATCTAAATCGATATTGGCTCTTTCTACATATGCTGGTGATTCGATATTGTCTGTTTTTATATATGCATGCGATTTGATATTGGCTGTTTCTACATATTCAAGTGATTCAATATTGGCTGTTTCTACATAACCATGTTAATCGATATTGGCTTTTTCTATATATCCATCTATTTCTACATATGCGTGAGATTCGATATTGGCTATTTCTACATATGCATGTGATTCGATATTGGCAGTTAATACCTATGCATGTGATTCGATATTGGCTATTTCTACATATGCATCTAAATCGGTATTGGCTATTTCCACATATGTATGTGATTCGATATTGGCTATTTCTACTTATGTATTTTAAACGATATTGGCTATTTCTACGTATACATGTGATTCAATATTGTCTGTTTCTACATA
>JAWPHD010009991.1:0-98164 GCA_037043455.1 Cyrtodaria siliqua
TTTTGGGGAAATAACTGATCTGCAGCTGGACATTGTAAACACGATCAGCCTGCGAGTTACTCGCAGGTTGATTAACTCGCAGGCTGATCTGGGTTCACAATGACACAAAGGCTATTATAGTCGTGCTTAGCGGGTTAAGGGTTAAACCCTGCTTCTCGTACATTCATCTACCTCTGCCTTAATATCCTTCTTCATTCATGCATGGCACAGTGGGTAGCGCGGCGGATTTAGAACTGGAGGCCCCGGGTCCATCCTCCGTGGTGCCACTGAGTTTCGTCGGTGTGTTCTTGGGCAAGACACTTTCCCTTAGCCTCGTCCGTCGGATGGTCTATCCTCCGAGCACGTTAAGGAGCCATAGGAATCTATTTGATAATAAGAGTAGGGCACTGTTCCCGGATTCCTATGTATCCTTCCCCTCTCTCTGGGGCGGCTCTAAATAACCTATACTGTGTTGATGAGCCGTTAAACAACATTCAATTCAATTACAACTCTGTCATGTATTTTACCACAATTATTCCCCTTTTTACTTAAATTTTTCAGTTGAAACATTGAATTCGCAATCCGGCTTTCGCACCGCTGTTGGTGCTTCACTTGTCTCAGTTTAAATTTATTTATAATACATCAGTTGTAACGATATAATACATCAGTTGTAACGATATAATACATCATTGTAACGAAAGCTCTCCGAACTTATAGCGTAAGTGGAGTGTCTACAGTAGAATTTGCAGCAACTCTGCAGTTCAGGGTGAGAAAGTTCTAGGCCCGTTCTCCATATTTTATCTCGATGTACATGGTGAATGAGCCTGACATGTTCATTCCTGTTAGGCGCCATATAACCTTTCATGTGTTGGTGCGCCTTAAAACCCCAATTCAATTTAATTATTTTTAATCGCTCTCAATATCATACTGGGTAGAACCAGTACTAAGCAAATCCAGATAAATTGTCTTGCTCAGGGACACAACACATTTGGTCATGGTGGGTATCAAACCAAAGTTTTTTTTGAAGGATCTTCATGAACTGAATAAAATTCAAATATATCTACATTTTATGTTTATTTAACTGCTGAAATTATTTATGTTGTAAAACTGATCATATTATTCACGTAACAGTTGTTTTTGTCCTTAGTAACATTATTTCTAAAAACAAAGTGTCACAATCCAGGTAACAAATTAAAAACAAAGTATTTTAAATTGTTTAATGAAAAAGATGCAATGTTTTAGTAAAACTTTTTTCTTTTATAATTTATTTTATTTTGAGAAATGGTGTAAAAATCATATTATTAAATATATTTATTTACACTTGTACAGTGTTTGGTTTTATATTTAACTTACCACAAGGGCTGGTCTGTACATTTAAGCTCTCTGGCCAATATATGGCCCAAAGGCCAGATAAGCTTATGTGAAGTTATGCACCTATCAATTCAGTTACTCCCAGGGTAAGTTGCCATCTGTTGCTGTGTCTGCTGCTGCTGCTGTCCATCTGCTGCAGCACGTTGCGACCCCGGAACAACAGCTGGGAGCCAGTAATAACCTGGTACATACTGGCTGTGCTTCTATAGAAACAGCCAATTCAGTTTAAATACCATTTGAAATAAATAATGTTGAGAACTGTAACTTTGAACTAAATAATATATCTATCAACTTATTGCAGTGAATATATATAACTAGAAGGGTGTTCAACAGAACACTTGTCGCATGCCGTGTGCTAATTTCAGCCAGTACAACTAGAGCTATCACTGAAGGTGATTAATACCCCAGCTTGGTGACCTGTTTGAATATGTGTGTAGCCTAAAAAAGGTACTGATTCTGTATTTTCATATATATTATTAACAAAAGAACAAATTTAATGCAATATTTGAAGGTGATTAATACTCCCACATTGGTGTCCAGTCAGAATAGGTGTCACTTCTTAACATGGATGCATTGGAATACTCTGAAGTTTGTGCTGAGCAGAGTCTCAATTACAAATAACTAAAAAAACATGTATAGTCTCGCATATTAAATGAAAAGAAAATATACACTGATTATCTGTTAAATAACAGGACAAATAATTAAAACTTGGTGGAATATTTTGTAAATATTAGTGGAGTGTAACCTTATAAGTCTGTAGAATTAGTGGAATGTAAACGTATGCATTTTCACATCAAACCAAAAAGGAAATGCAAAATTTTGCAACCATGTTGCCATTATCTGTTAAATAATGCAACCGGACGTGACGTGACGCTATGTAAATTAGTGGAGTGTAACCTTATGAAGTTTTAAAATTCGTATTGTGTAACTTTATGAGTTTTTCATTGTGTATTTTCACATCATAAAAAAGAAAAAGAAAACATGAAACCATTATCTGTTTAAATAACAGGACAAATAATTAAAACCTTAGAGGAATCTTATGTAAAAATGATTGGAGTGTAACCTTTATAATGACGTCTGTATAATTCGTGGAATGTAACCTTGTGTGGTTTTTAGCTCTACTGGCCAAGGGCCAGCAGAGCTTATGGGATGGTGTGTTGTCCGTCTTCCGTCATCCGTCCGTCGTCCGTCGTCCGTTAACTTTTCTTCAAATGACTTCTCCTCAGAAACCGCTTGGCTAATTTTGACCAAACTTCACATGGATGATCCTTAGATGAATGCTTTTTAGATTTGTTAAAAATTAGGTCAGCACTACATCCAAGATGGCTGCCATTACCATATATGGTCGAAACCTTAAAAAATCTTCTTCTCCAGAACCGCTGGACAGATTTCAACAGTTTTTCTTTTAAAATGATCGCCAACGCCTAGACTATCAAGATTGTTCAAATAAAGTCCCCGGGGTCAAAAATGGCCGTGCCCCGGGGGTCCAAAATTTGTATATTGAGGTTTTGCATGTTTTTCATATAGACATGTAGGAAACAACTTTAAAAAATCTTCTTCTCTGAAACCACAAGGCACAGAGCTCTCATATATTACATGTAGCATCAGCTTATGGTCCTCTACTAAGTTTATTCAAATGGTGACCCTGGGGTCAAATTTGTCCCCGCCCCGGGGGTCACAGTTTTACATATACTTATATAGGATTTTTTTTTAAAAAATCTTCTTCTCAGAAACTACAACAGCCAGAGGTTTGATATTTTGCATTTACTATAAGCTTATGGTCCTTTACCAAGTTTGTTCAAATGGTGACCTTAGGGTCACATTTGGCCCCGCCCCAAGGGTCACATGTTTTACATAGACATGTATAGGGAATTCTTCAAACGACTTCTCGTCAGAAACCGCTTGGCTAATTTTGACCAAACTTCAAATGGATGATCCTTAGATGAATGCTTTTTAGATTTGTTAAAATTAGGTCAGCGCTACATCCAAGATGGCTGCCATTACCATATATGGTCGAAACCTTAAAAAATCTTCTTCTCCAGAACTGCTTGACAGATTTCATCAGTTTTTCTTTTAAAATGATCGTCAACGCCTAGACTATCAAGTTTGTTCAAATAAAGTCCCCGGGGTCAAAAATGGCCGTGCCTCGGGGGTCCAAAGTTTGAATATTGAGGTTTTGCATGTTTTTCATATAGACATAGGAAAAAAGTTTAAAAAATCTTCTTCTCTGAAACCACAAGGCACAGAGCTCTCATGTATTACATGTAGCATCAGCTTATGGTCCTCTACTAAGTTTGTTCAAATGGTGACCCTGGGGTCAAATTTGTCCCCGCCCCGAGGGTCACAGTTTTACATAGACTTATATAGGATTTTATTTTTAAAAATCTTCTTCTCGGATACTACAAGAGCCCGAGGTTTGATATTTTACAATTATTATAAGCTTATGATCCTTTACCAAGTTTGTTCAAATGGTGACCCTGGGGTCACATGTTTTACATAGACATGTATAGGGGAAAAGTTAAAAAATCTTCTTCTCTGAAACTGCAAGAGCCAGAGGTTTAATATTTTGCTGTTGCTATAAGCTTATGGTCCTTTACCAATTTTGTTCAAATGCTGACCATGGGGTCACATCTGGCCCCGCCCGGGGGTCACAGTTTTACATCAATGTTTGTTTTAAATTTTTACATCAATGTTTGTTTTAAATTTTTTAATTTCTTTATTTTTATTTTTTTTTATTATCATTTTTTTTCATATTTTTTTTAATTTTATTTTTTTTTAGTTTTTTTTTATTTTTATTTTTTTTTATTATTATTTTTATTTTTTTTTATTTATTTTTTTTATTTTTTTATTTTTTTTTTATTTTTTTTTTGTTTTTATTTTTTTATTATCTCTACTGGCCAACTTGGAAAACCAGCCAGATCGGACCAGTAATGACAGAGTTACTGCTCTTGATATAGTTAAAAATGCTATATTTTGCCTCTGTAAGACGATAGTCACTCGCTTCATTGATGTCATAAGAGCCATATTAGCCAGTAGAGCATCCACAGGCCCTCTTGAGCCTCTTGTCATAATGTATTTTCACATCAAACTGAAAAGGAAAAGCAAATATGCAACCATGCAACCATTATTCGTTAAATAATGCAACATGACGGGATGGGGCGCAATGTTAATTAGTGGAGTGTAACCTTATGAGGTCTTAAAATTCATAATGTGTAACTTTATGAGGGTTTCAGTATAGGTTTTCATGTCATAAAAAGGGAAAAAACATATTCAACCATTATCTGTTAAGTAAAACAGGACAAATGATTAAAAACTTAGTAGAATCTTATGTAAAAATTAGTGGAGTGTAACCTTATGTGGGTTTCATAAGCAAATATGCAACCATGTAACTATTATCTGTTAAATAATAACAAGATACAGTGATTCCTATATAGCCCCCGCTTCGAACCCCCACGTGTTCGAACAATCTATCAATTTGAAGACGGGGTGTACACTCGTTCATGCATTATGGAGCAGTGTGTAAAATTTCATGACCATAGGTCAATGTTTTGCTAATTTATGAGCTAGGTTAGGTTGCAGGTTAAAGTTTTATGAAAAGTAGCATAACTCTGCCAAAATGAAAGTCAGAGTTATTGGACATGTGTAACAACATTCCTTTGTTTAGATGACGATGTGTGGAAGTTTCATGAACATAGGTAAAATACATTTATGAACTTGGTTATGTTGCATGTTAAAGTCACAAGTTTATGAAAAGGGGCATAACTCTGCTGAAATGAAATGGTTAGGTTGCAGGTTAAAGTTTTATGAAAGTCAAGAGTTATTATACATGTGTAACAACATTCCTTGGTTTAAGATGAAGATGTGTATGAAGTTTCATGAACATAGGTCAAATACTTTTCAAGTTATGGCCAAGGTTGGTTGCAGGTGTGATGGACGACGATAGACAATGTGATCCCTAAGTGTCTGCCATGCTGGCAAAATGCCAAAATCACTGGTGCAATGGAGTGTCGTCCGTCTACGTCGTATGTTGGTCCATTAACTTTTTGTTATCACTTCAGTGCATTTATTTTGCAACTGACCTTTATCCAACTTTGTCAAGGTTTTTATGTCGATGTAAATTTGGACAAGTTGGAAAACAACCAGTATCTGATATTAAATAACAGAGTTATGGCCCTTGTTTGAATGAAAAATGCTGTATTTTGTCATGGGACTATCGGATATTGGTTTTCAGACTTGTCCGAGCTTTCATTATTACTGACTGACAGAAAAGATCGGAAAGGACAACTCGAAAGACAAAAAACAGCGTTTTTCATAAAGTCGAGGGCCACACCTCTTTTTCTTTGCTTTAACGCATTTTACTGCCATTTGACTGTATCAAAGAGGTCAGAGCTGATATACGGTGATAAGTCTTCGTATGTCCTCCGTCCGTCCGGCCATCTACCTTCAGTCCGCCCTTCCGCCATCTGTCCGGAAGAACGTCTAGTAGCCACTCAATTCTGAATTGAGTTCAACGTTTTGCGAGGAGCATATAGAGACAGGTATCACTCAGTAGGGTAATATCTTACCTTCTTGGTGGTACTGGTGTTGTATGTGACGGGGGTAAATTGAGGTCAAAGTGTCATAGGGACAGGTATCACTCAATAGGGTAATATCTTACCTTCTTGGTGGTACTGGTGTTGTATGTGACGGGGGTAATTGAGGTCAAAGATAGTGTCATAGAGACAGGTATCACTCGAAAGGGTATTTAATTGCCTTTATCGTGGTACCCATGTTCAGCTTTTGATTTTGGATGTGATGTGACAGGTCAACGGTCATGACCCTGTTTCACAAGAAATGAAAAACAAATGAATGTAACATTAAAAAAAATCTTGTTAGTTGTTTATTTATAAAATCATATTTCGCGTATTATCACACGTGAGCCAAAGGCTTAGAGAAAGACTCAGAGATGAACTAGTATACTCTGATCTCTCTTCGTTGGACATCCGTCTGTCCGTCCGCAGATCTGCCATCTCTTCGCCATTTGTCTTGTAAGGTGAGGTATTTTTAGATCACCTGAGCCGAAGGCTCAAGGTGATCTATTGGGATCACTCTTCGTCCGTCGTCTGTCGTCGTCGTCCGTCGTCCGTCGTTATTTTTTCTTCAAACAACTTCTCCTCAAAAACTGCTTGGCTAATTTTGACCAAACTTCACGTGGATGATCTTTAGATGAATGCTTTTTGGATTTGTTAAAATTAGGTCAGCGCGACATCCAAGATGGCCACCATTACCATATATGGTCGAAACCTTAAAAAATCTTCTTCTCCAGAACCGCTGGACAGATTTCAACAGTTTTTCTTTTAAAATGATCGCCAACGCCTAGACTACCAAGTTTGTTCAAATGAAGTCCCCGGGGTCAAAAATAACCTTGCCCCGGGGGTCCAAAGTTTGCATATTGAGATTTTGCATGTTTTTCATATAGACATATAGGAAAAAACTTTAAAAAATCTTCTTCTCTGAAACCACAAGGCACAGAGCTCTCATGTACTACATGTAGCATCTGCTTATGGTCCTCTACTAAGTTTGTTCAAATGGTGACCGTGGAGTCAAATTTGTCCCCGCCCCGGGGCTCACAGTTTTACATAGACTTATATAGGGAAAAATATTAAACAATCTTCTTCTCTGAAACTACAAGAGCCAGAGGTTTGATATTTTGCATTTACTATAAGCTTATGGTCCTTTACCAAGTTTGTTCAAATGGTGACCCTCGGGTCACATTTGACCCCGCCCAAAGGGTCACATGTTTTACATAGATATGTATAGGGAAAAACTTAAAAAATCTTCTTCTCTGAAACTGCAAGAGCCAGAGGTTTAGTATTTTGCATTTGCTATAAGCTTATGGTCCTTTACCAAGTTTGTTCAAATGGTGACCCTGGTGTCAAATTTGGCCCCGCCACGGGGTTCACAGTTTTACATAGACTTACATGGGAAAAAAAATTCTTCTCCTCTGAAACTACAAAAGCCGGAGGTTTAATATTTTGCATTTACTATAAGATTATAGTCCTTTACCAAGTTTGTTCAAATTTCGACCCTGGGGTCACATTTGGCCCCGCCTCGGGGGTCACAGTTTTACATAGACTTGTATAGAGAAAAACTTAAAAAATCTTCTTCTCTGAAACTGCTTCAGCCAGATGTTCAATATTTGCATTTGCATATAGTCCTCTACCAAGTATTTGCATATAGTCCTCTACCAAGTTTGTTCAAATGGTGATGCTGGGGTTACATTTGGCCCCGCTCCGGGGATCACGTTTTACATAGACTTGTAAAGGGAAAAACTTAAAAAATCTTCGCTGAAACTGCTTGAGCCAGAGGTTTGATATTTTGCATTTACTATAAGCTTATGGTCCTTTACCAAGTTTGTTCAAATGGTGACCCTCGGGTCACATTTGACCCCGCCCAAAGGGTCACATGTTTTACATAGATATGTATAGGGAAAAACTTAAAAAATCTTCTTCTCTGAAACTGCAAGAGCCAGAGGTTTAGTATTTTGCATTTGCTATAAGCTTATGGTCCTTTACCAAGTTTGTTCAAATGGTGACCCTGGTGTCAAATTTGGCCCCGCCACGGGGTTCACAGTTTTACATAGACTTACATGGGAAAAAAAAATCTTCTCCTCTGAAACTACAAAAGCCGGAGGTTTAATATTTTGCATTTACTATAAGATTATAGTCCTTTACCAAGTTTGTTCAAATGGTGACCCTGGGGTCACATTTGGCCCCGCCTCGGGGGTCACAGTTTTACATAGACTTGTATAGAGAAAAACTTAAAAAATCTTCTTCTCTGAAACTGCTTCAGCCAGATGTTCAATATTTGCATTTGCTATAAGCTTATAGTCCTCTACCAAGTTTGTTCAAATGGTGATGCTGGGGTTACATTTGGCCCTGCTCCGGGGATCACGTTTTACATAGACTTGTAAAGGGAAAAACTTAAAAAATCTTCGCTGAAACTGCTTGAGCCAGATGTTCAATATTTTGCCTTTTCTATAAGCTTATGCTCCTCTACCAAGTTTATTCAAATGTACCAAGTTTATTCAAATGGTGACCCTGGTGTCAAATTTGGTCCCGCCCCGGGGTTCACAGTTTTACATAGATTTATATAGGAAAAAAAAAAAAAATCTTCTTCTCTGAAACTACAAGAGCCAGAGGTTTAATATTTTGCATTTACTATAAGATTATGGTCCTTTACCAAGTTTGTTCAAATGGTGACCCTGGGGTCATATTTGGCCCCGCCCCGGGTGTCACAGTTGTACATGGACTTGTATAGGAAAAAAAATAAAAATCTTCTTCCCTGAAACTGCAAGAGCTAGAGGTTTAATATTTTGCATTTACTATGAGCTTATGGTCCTTTACCAAATTTATTAAAATGGTGACCCTGGGGTCACATTTGGCTCTGCCCCAGGAGTCAAATGTTTTACATAGACTTGTATAGGGAAAAACTTGAAAAATCTTCTTCTCTGAAACCACAAGATATTACATGTAACCTGGGGTCACATTTGGCCATGCCCCAGAAGTTACACTCTAGCACCTTCATTTTGTCTTTGATCTTTACCAAACTTTGTCAGTGTCTTTATATCAATGTTGGTAAACAACAGAGGCCACATTTCTTAACCAAACTTGCACAGATTGTACATGATCATAAGATTTCGAAGAAGTTCGATAATGGACCATTACTAAAAATAGTTTATATCTTAAAACATTTTTTTCTCAAGAACTACTGAACATATTTCGACAGTTTTTGCTCAGAAATGATTCCTAGGTACTGTACCATCAAGTTTGTTCAAACAAAGTCCCATGTATAGAGATTTCACATGTTTCTTTAGACTTATAAATGAAAAGAATCCTCACAAAAAATCTCTGTAACCACATGACACGTTAGATATATAGCGTGTTAAATGGAAACATAATTTTGAAATGTGTTCTATTTATTCGTTTGTTCGCTGTTTCGTTTGTTCGCTCGCTCGTTCGTTCGTTCATTCATTCTTTCCATCATTTATTTATTCGTTCGTTCATTCATAAATTCATTCATTCGTACGATCATTCATTCATGTATTCATTTGTTTGTTTTTTGTTTGGTCGTTCGTACATGTACGTTCGTTCTTTCATTAGTTCAGCCATTCATTCATGAATATCTTTACATGATTAATATATTCATTCATGCATATTTTTGCATAATTAATATATTTATTCTATCACAACTTATTTTGCTAATGTCCTTGTCTTTTGCATACAAATAATTTTCATTTCTTTTGTTAACTTTACACTGAATCATAAGGTCACTTAGGCCAAATAAAATTATACCTGTGTTTACTGTAACATTGCTGAAAAAAATTGGGTAGGTAGGTAGGCATTTTATTTTATTTTTTTATTTTATTTTTTGGCGGTTACATTTAAGGTGGCAATGAGCTTTGATGAATGGGAAAATGTGGTATTTTAAAAACTACAGTAGATAACTATGAAATTGTGTATGTTTTATTGTTTCCCAAAAGGCCTGGTAACAACTGGCTCTTTTCCCAAACACTTGCAATTATTACAAAGGGGTAAAACAGTTTTAAATGTTTTCCGAAAGAGGGTCAGCTCCAACAGCAATGAGTACATGAGTCGGCTGGGATCAGTCCAGCTCCATACAGCGTGATCTCCAGTGGGGCCTGACATGTTATGAGTGACTTGACTTCCATGCTCTTCCTGAATACCGGTATATGACCGTCAGGAAGGATGGGGGACCCACAGGTGTAGTCAAATTCTGCGGTTGACATACATGTTACCAAGAGCAGTTCTTGCCTCCCAGACAGCTGAACAAATATTCAAAGTTATAATGTCAAATGTTAATTGACGATTTGAATAGTTTTGTAAAAGTGTTGACTTACATGCATATTACTTCTCTAACATCAGAAAGTAATAAATATTTATAAATTTCTCATATTAGTTATTATGAGCCTATATTGAGGTTGAGTTCAGAAAATTATTATGGAACGGCATACAAAGTTACAATGCAGTAGTAGTCGATGCCAATGCTTAGTGCTGAGAAACAAGTAAACCTATGCACATTAATATTACTATTTTAGAAACAAACTCACGACAAGTGGCCTGGAACACTGGTCATTTACCGACCTGTCTGTGGTACTTGTCAAACAATTAATGAATCGATTCTTTATGGAGAGTGCACGCCATAACATTAGCGCTTCCATGTGCTGACATTTTTGAAACTGTACAGCCAAAACAGCACTGGGAGATGCCATTTTGACTGTTTTATACCAGTCCTGTGCACAGTATACCGTGAAATTCATACGCTTTCAAAACCGCACCGCGAAATTGAAAATTGCACCAATATCTCATGAACATTATTTTTTCAATTTTTTTTTTTTTTTTTTTTCAATAAAATAAAAACGAGTCGGGGGTGTTTTCAGAGGGTCGGTCGGGTTACAGTAAACACAGGTATAATTTTATTTGGCCTTACACAAAGTTTCCTTAATATTCATTAATAAATAATTATATTTTAAGGAATACATGGTTTACGTTTGACTAACAGTTTCTGCAAAATATGGACACATTGTTTCATATTGCTAACCTTTATCTTCTAACGCCATGTTTTCATTTTAAGTTATCCCAACTCATTCGGCATAGGTTGAATACTTTATTTAAAAAAAACACCACATATCTCTGGTTTTCACACATTTCTGTTCTTCCCAACGACCCACATTTATCCTTGGAACTACAACTTGGTTTAAAGCATTGAGATATGTGACAAGAATTGTTGTAGGTTTAGCGATAATGTAACCTCGGTCTATGACAAGTTCTAAGTCAAAGATTTTCTAAGGTGGTGGTATTCGACTATTCGCGCCAGAAGAATACACGTTTATATTTCCATTATCTCATATGTGTAAGTTAATCACGACTAGTGTGCATATCAACAAAAACCACAATGAGAGTTCAGCAAAATATATTCTTGACTAGCATACTCGTCGTTCAACACTCAAATGTTACAATAAAAAAAGACAGTTGTTTCCATGTTTGCTATTTATTTTTTAAAAACGCATGACATTTTCCCCATAGTTGGCTTGCTTAGGGTTCTAATAAAATTGTAAAAACAAGTCATACATGCAATGTCTTTCATAGATACCAGTAGTTTTTATTAAAATTGCGACAACAGGTAAATATACCATGAAATATAAAATCAAAAACTAAATAAAAACTGGAAATCATTACTGCGATCCTAATTCTAATGTTATTGACGTATATTATGCGTTTGGCAAATGCAGTGCTTAATGGCTTATCCACGCAGTACCGGTTTGTTAGAGCCACTCCAGGCAGGGTAATAAAATATAAGCATGCGGGAATTCTTACTAATGGATATCAACATTCTTATCGTTTTTTAACGTGTTCGAAAGGGATATATTCCGAAAAAACAGAACAGTCCGGTTTACGTCGCCGTCCGAGGAACGAGGCTGGGGACATGCGTTGCTTAAGAACATTCAAATGAAACTTGTTTCGCAGCTTGAACCAGGGACCGCCAATCCAGCACCAATATAACATATCAGATATTTAAAGGCATCAACAATTCATTTTCGTTATCAGTTGGCATTCCTTATCAATTGACTCTATAAAATACCATGTTCAATTTTCATAACAAAATCGTAAAATAGGAGCCTTCAGGACGTCTCGGAACATTGACAGGACTGTAGACGGGTTCTGTTATAATCTTGAACGTTTTTAATTTATCCCAATTGCATGCATTAAACAAACGTTTTAACCGTATTTTGGTCGACATGAAAACTACCAGGAAAATAAAAATATTTTTCATAAAGTGACTTCAGAACTGCGGTATTTACAATAGCAATCCAAACTGGCATTGATCTAAAGATAATAAATGTCATGTTTATCGTATCATAAACCACTACATACATTTTGTTATCTTATATGAATTAAAAACTTACAAAGCTATCATGGTATATTTTCGTTTTCACCTAACAAAACAAGAGGTCAATGACCTTGAAGCTCTACTGATTGATTTTGATTTCAGGAAGTAGTCGCTACAGACTTGTTTTTTGAAAATCTATTTTTAACAGTGGTGGCCATCTTGAATTTCCGGCCGACCTGAAATTTTGCTAAGATCAATAAGACATTAAGAGCAACATTCCTGTGAAGTTTCATGAAAATCCGTCAAGTAGTTTCAAAGAAGTAGTCGCTACAAGTTTTCATTATATAACTGTATGTAAACAAAGCAGCCATGTTTAAGGTCAAATCAAAACGATTTTCGACAAGGACCAACATCATGTCATACTGATCATTTTAGAAAAAGTCCCATATCAATATCTCTTATTGTTTTGAAGAAGTAGTCGCTACAAACTTTTTTATTTTAAATCTATTTTTAGCTGTGGCGGCCATCTTGAATTTCCGGCCGACCTGAAATTTTTCTAGGATCAACTAGACATCAAGAGCAACATTCCTGTGAAGTTTCATGAACATCCGTCAAGTAGTTTCAGAGGAGTAGTCGCTACAAGTTTTTACTATATAACTCTATGTAACCAAAGATGGCCACTGGCAGCCATGTTTAACGTCGAATCAAAATATTTTTCCACAAGGATCTACATCATGTCATGCTGATCATTTTAGAAAAAGTCCCATATCAATATCACTTATAGTTTTCAAGAAGTAGTCGCTACAAACTTATTTTTAAAAATCTATTTTTAGCTGTGACGGCCATCTTGAATTTCCGGCCGACCTGAAATTTTGAAAGGATCAATTAGACATCAAGAGCAACATTCCTGTAAAGTTTCATGACAATCCGCCAAGTAGTTTCAGAGGAGTAGTCGCTACAAGTTTTTACTATATAACTCTATGTAAACAAAGATGGCCGCTGGCAGCCATGTTTAATGTTGAATCAAAACGATTTTTGACTAGGATCAACATCATGTAATGCTGATCATTTTAGAAAAAGTCCCATATCAATATCACTTATAGTTTTCAAGAAGTAGTCGCTACAAACTTATATTTTAAAAATCTATTTTTAGCTGTGACGGCCATCTTGAATTTCCGGCCGACCTGAAATTTTTCTAGGATCAATTAGACATCAAGAGCAACATTCCTGTGAAGTTTCATGACAATCCGCCAAGTAGTTTCAGAGAAGAAGTCGCTACAAGTTTTTACTATATAACTCTATGTAAACAAAGATGGCCGCTGGCAGCCATGTTTAACGTTGAATCAAAACGATTTTTGACTAGGATCAACATCATGTCATGCTGATCATTTTAGAAAAAGTCCCATATCAATATCACTTATAGTTTTCAAGAAGAAGTCGCTACAAACTTGTATTTTAAAACTCTATTTTTAGCTTTGGCGGCCATCTTGGATTTCACATCAACATGAATTTTTGCTAGGATCAACTAGACTTTATGGGCAACATTTCTGTAAAGTTTCATGAATATCCATCCAGTAGTTTCAGCTGTGAAGTCGCTACAAATAAAAGTTTACGGACAGACAGACAGACGGACAGACGGACAGACGGACGACGGACGCCGCACCACGGCATAAGCTCCGCTGATCTCTGATCAGTTGAGCTAAAAACGTGAAAAAGGGTCATGACCTTTGACCTCGATTTTCTCTCGTCACGTGCAAAATCAGGGCTGAACACGGGTACCATGAACAAGTTTTGAACTGAATCGGGGTTTTTTCGGCGCACCAACACAATGAGACCGAACACCTCGCTCCTCGCAAAATGTTGAAATCGAGCCTTAACGATAGCAGATAGTCAATACTTAACTATAGCAGATAGGTTATAGTTGAATCTAGACTAAAGGGAATTCTAGCAGAAAAAATACCTAACACTCGTTTGTTGTAAGAGCCATGTTACCAGTCGCTCTCTTGGGCCTCTCTTGAAGAGGGGATAAAGGTAAATGGTAGACGTCTGTGCACACATGCGTCGTCACATTTCCTTCTGTTTAACCCTGTCAACATTTCCATGAAACTTGGTTGAAAGTATTAACATGTCCAGAAGTGAAAATTGTCAGGGCATTGGGGTTGAATGATTTGGTCCTGAATTACATGACTTTGGGATTTTTTTGTCTTTGTTTTAAAATGTAACATGTTCCGCTCAACTACATTTTGTCATAAAAATATTGTAGGAGGTATCGGTATGTCTTGTGGGTCAGTGTCACTGTGGCCTTAATGTATGACCTACTGACCCCAAATGCAGTAGGGTTCCTCCTCCTCTCGGCAAGGGCAATGTACCTATGAAGTTTCATGAATTTGGGTGTTTTACTTTAGTTATCCTGTGGAATAAATGTCCATATGAAGTCAGGGTGACTGACCTACTGACCCTCAAGATCAATAGGGTTTCTCCTTTCACCATGGTCTCTAAAGTTGCCACGCGGACTGAGCAATTGTTTACAAATGGACAAATGAATGAATGGTGTTTTATGGCACGTCGACACATAAATAGGTCATATTGTGCCCAAAAACTGATGAATGATGATGAAATGAAGGATTAATTAAAAATAAATGCAAACATATAAAGATAAAAATATTAAAATATAAGGGATGATATGGTAGTAATACAAAGTACATATGTAAAACAACAAACGCCCGAAAATGGGCATACAAAAAAAGTAAATATATAGAAGAACATATTATAATGATTTATATATACCATAATACTAGTATAGGATCATTTGTATAACACGTCTACGTCGATTAAGTGTGAATGCAAGCTCGGCATATACAAATCAAAGAGCATTGTCATTAAATACAAGGTACTGGGTTTAAAAGGAGACAAACAAACATGGCAAGTTTACTTGTTTTTTTATGTACATGTTTCTTGTTGATGACAATTGCATTCTAATCATACAATAAACAAGGACTCGCATAGCATACATTATACAAAACATGATGAAAATAATGGATATTCATGTACAAATTGAGCCTGTAAAAGGATTTGCAAGAATATATACACATTCTTATATGCATAGCACATTTGGAGAACACAAAGGATTATTTGACAAGGGCTAAAGGAGTTAGATTTCTAAGACTAGAGTTCCGGCCATAAATCATTATTTCAGTTTAATATGCACCAGCTAACAACTTAATAATGAAAGACAACATATTTGAGGCAGTGCCTAAATCATGCATAAGCACACATCATGAACAATTCATCTTTTGAAATGCCAAGAGTGCTCAGATATAATTTTTTGTTTTATGTTTTAGCTATCCATGAAATGCTAGGACTTGCCTGTTCCATTTTCAGAACTGTAAATCATGCGATCACCATTACAAAAGCACAACAAAGCCCACTTGCATGCAATAATCGCAGACTATTCACCAAATATGGAGACAAAATTTAAGCTGGGAATTGGACGACAATTATAATTGTCTCAATTGGTCCATGACAAAAACCCACCTGGTATAGCAGTACCATTGGTAACAAGTGTACGAGAAATGTTAAGCGATGTCACTTCAAGGGCCAGCCCTGATGCTCTTTGGCATTTTTGTAAGAGAAACTTGCTTAATATTATAAATCAAATCGATGCTCATCTTCTCAATTTAATATTCAATAACAGCTTTAATAAATTTTGTTGTAAAAAAATATCTATTAAATTTTTAAAAAAGAAATACATAACTGCTACTCATTTTGTCTTTAGAAATTATAGCAAAAATTGTGTAACTTATTTGCTCAACTTGAAATTCCCAATACATGTGAGAAATTTACAATTCGTTGGTACAGAGGCGCCATGCTCCATTTCTAGAACAAATTAAATCATATTTAAATCATATTGCAAGATAATACATACAGGATATAACATTGTTTTACAATTTAAAATATACTGAACCAAACAGCTAACGCACCAGTAAATACCTTTAACCTTTAATGTATGAACTTATATGCAGACTGGTACCGTTGGAGACAGGTGATTTGAATGATTTTTTTAAATTGACAGTCTTTCGTCTCGTTCAGAATGAAATTTGCTTTGATTTATTGATTATTTTTATTGAGATATTAAAAGGGATGTTGCACCATTCTGGAACTAGTTTCATTTAAAAGTGCTTTAAAAACCGTCGAAAGAGCTGAAAAAATTATCAAAATATCTTACAAAATATAGGAGATATGACCTTTTTCGACTCCAATGGCGGCAGCCATCTTTGAATGATGACGTCATCGCGCCTTTTTTCATATATGGAAAATAGATAATAAATAGTATTTAAAGCAAATAAATGTATTAAATTATAAATACAAAGTAAATTATTTATACTGTAATATGCTCTTTTTACAATTACAGGTATTTGCAGTGATATTCTTTCTTTTAAATGATATTTATCAATATGAAATAAATGGTAAAATGGCGCGATTACGTCATCAATCCAAGATGACTTGCCTCCGTTTGAGAATTGGTGCAATTTTTTAAAAGATCATAGCTCCTGTACTTTCTATGATATTTTGATAATTCTTTCAGCTTTGTTCATGGTGTTGAAAGCCCATGAAGCTAGTTCCGGAATAGTGCAACAACCCCTTTAAGGGTATTGTTAGCTGTTTGGTCAGTATAGAAGATTTTTCAATTTTAATGAAATTCCCAGTACTTTGGAAGTAAATATGATTTTCTTTGGGTTGCGTTAAATTTAACGTTACGACAATAAAATTTTCTAAATAGTTTTGTGAAAGACGAAAATTGGAAAATCATTCCTTAAATAATAATTTCTTATGAAGTCAGTCATGGTATAGGAGTGTTTCCAGAATAGTATGAACATATTAAAGGCACACTAAGCAGGATTGTAGGCACTGGGTCGGACAAGAATCTTCTGCCAGGAAAGTTATTCCTTCTACATGTAAAGCTTCAGTGTGACATGCAGCCAAAATAAATTCTAGAAAGCCAACATTTACGTCACCCCATTCATGTCATCAGCGTGATACTTAATCGCAGATGCAAAGTTAAGACGATTCTGTGCACACTGTGTGATTTAAAAGGAAATCTTGAAATCACACGGCAATCTTGAAGTTTTTTATCAAGTATTAAAATTAGCGCCTCAATTACAACTCCAGTATCATTTTGACTTCAAACCTGCTGGCATAAAATTTTGCGTTTTCATTTTGTCTTCTCATTCTACAGTAGGTTTGAATATAGTATTGGTGCATTAAAATCAAAAGTTAGCAACATGCAAACACAACTGTTCTTATAATTACTACCGGGTATACTATTAATGAATGAAAAAATGCAAGTTATATAGAAAAACTTACAGGATGCCGTGAGTTTTTAAACAATTGAGATTGCCGGGTGTCCTTTTAAGATGAACTATATAAAAACTAAATATTGTAAACCGTCTCGAACCGTTTCTGTCAGATGAGTTTCATTTTTATGAATAAAGAAGTCATACATTCCAGTTTGATCAAGATGGCAGAACCAAAAACTTGGCTGAATTGCCTATTAAGACCAACAAATCAATTAGCACATGTGCATGGCAGTATTAAATATCTTAGAAAAATTTAAAATCTGAAAATCAATTCAAATATTAAGTAACAGATAGAGTATGGTCTAATCGAGTTGCTTGTACCATACGCATCGAGTTGGTTGTTTAAATCAACAAACTCGGATGAGACCATACTCTATTTGTTGCATGTCTATTTCATCTGTCTGTCATACTCTAACTTCCAATGAATGGTAGTTACAGTACACCAGTCTTTCTTACACGTGTTATTTTCAATTAAATGATTTACAACTGTGCAAATACAAAGGGAATTGAATTGGGGTTTTAAGGCGCACCAACACATGAAAAGGTTATATGGCGCCTAGCAGGCATGAACATGCCAGGCTCATCTTCCATGTACATCGAGATAAAATATGGAAAATGGGCCTAGAACCGTCTCACCCTGAACTGCAGAGTTGCTGCAAATTCTATAGTAGAAACTCCATTTACGCTGGAGCCACGTTATAAATACAAAGGGAATGTCAGTGACCATGCTACAATAGATGAAACAAAACCAAAGGTGCAGTAGGTCATGTCTGAAAGATTGTCTTGCACTGAACTGCTTATACATGTAAATAACTATACATGTAAATAACATTAATCTTTGGGGTAACATAACATGCACCAGGGCCCTGTTTTATGAAACAACTTATGGTAATTTTTATTGTATCTGAAGTCATAATACCTTCCACCATTTTCCTTAAACGCATTTGAATTGATTGAATTGGGTTTTAAGGTGCATCAACACATGAAAGGTTATATGGCACCTAACAGGAATGAACATGACAAGCTCATCCTCCATGTACATCCTGTATGGTTGTATTAAATAGGATTTATAAAACAGCCCCTGGCATGCACACATCTTCATATTAATAGCAATCTTAAATGAGAACATACAAACATGTTGATGAAATATTCAACAGTAAAAATATACACCAGACCATGCATATATTACACTTGACCGCATACATATATTACACTTGACCATGCATAAATTACACTCGACCACATATATATACTACATGATTTTTGATAAAAATGGATTTCCTTGTCACATTTTAACTGTCAGATAACACTTAGAAGCACACATGTTTATAGACCATTTCATGAAATATGACATCGCTCGAAACTCAGTACTACATTTGGCCACACGAATACTGCGTGTTAGTATTATTTATTCGGTTTTCAAGAATACTTGGAAGAATTTGGAAGTGTGATTACCAAAATAAGTGTTATTAATATTGTGTTCTGGTTAAACATAAAAAATACAACACATTTTTCTGTGTTAGTATCGACTGCATATTAATTTAAAGAATCTCGAAACATATTTCATGTTTATAATTCATTAAAAATACCTGAAACTTCAAATAAATATATGCTTTGCAGACGCAAGTCTTACTGAATCTTACTTTTCGTTATAAAAATGATCACATAATCCTCGGAGACGGGAATTTAACATTATGCTTGAAATGATCAAACTTATTTTGTATGCCTTCAAAATATTCATCTACCTTTTAATACTATGCATGTATTTAAGATCTAACACTGAAAATATAGTGTTTGTAAAATGATTATGGTAGAAAAAGGAATTTCTTAGAAGTTCAACATGATCTGCCCAACTACCACTCTGATATTTGGCAATTTGTAACAGTTCAACATCAACATAGTTTGTTCATCAACAAAGTTTCCATGAATAAATACAAGAGACCCAAGGAAGGCGCTTTTGAAATTGAACACCCACCCATAGATTCAAAATGGTGTTTAAATAACCAAATTTCGGAAAATGGGGTTCACCCATAGATGTTTATTAAATTAAATTCCTAGGGTTCCGGGTGTTTTAATGGAATAACCCTGACATAAGTTATTAAAGGTATTTGTGCCATAACATACTGTTTTATTTATATTATGATAAATCTAAGTGTAATTTAATTCAGAGATCTAAGAAGCATTTTATTATGTCTGTATAAATGTAATACATGTACATCCTTATTAAAAAAAAAATCTGTACATTTCATGACTACCTCCGTGCTTTTATGGGCCATCCATTTTCTATAGATCTCTTATTTGTTCATAACCAGCTACACGTTTTAATCTTAAGAATATAGAGTATTTTTATTTTTTTGTATTTTTTTTAATTTACATGTACACTATATCAATACCGAAATTTCATTGTTTTGCTGCAGCTGGGTATGAATCACCTTGTGTCCGAAATGTACCCTGTACATATATGTACCCCAATTTGAATAACTCTATATGGCTTTATACTAAACCACCAAAGTAATTATTCAGTAAGGACTATACCATTAAAACAGGACACGCGACCCCAAGAAGGCACTTTTGAAATTGAACACCCACCCCGTAGATGCAATTTCATAAAAAAAGGTTACTTAAGAATTTCAGGATTCCAAAATTTCGGCGTTTATGCTTAGGAAGGCAATTAATATTCGTCTTTGACTACTTACATTCACTTGATACTTTCTATTGAAAAGAAAGAGCGTCTAGTTTTGAATAAACTTCACTTTTTGGAAGACTGGAATAACTGTGCACACATCCTGTGTGGTAGCAGAGCTAACTCTGCAGGTATTTGGTGTACCTGAATAGAAAATGGCTTTTGCGATCTAAAAATACACTGACGATATTAATCTTTCTTGCGCATGTTTATTATTAACCTCCCAAGGCACATTATTGTTAGTATTGTAACGACGGTAAAATAATGTGCTCGACATTATGCAATTTTGAACGCTTGTAACTAGTGGCAAATTTACCATAAAGCGCGCACACTACCAGCATTCAAAACCGCATAAACACCGAAATTTGTCATTCACTACCAGCATTCAAAACAGCATAAACGCCGAAATTTGGGAATCCTGAAATTCTTAAGTAAACCTTTTTTTTTTATGAAATTGCATCTACAGGGTGGGTGTTAAATTTCAAAAGTGCCTTCTTGGGGTCACGTGTCTGTTTTAATGGTATAGTCCTTACTGAATAATTACTTCGGTGGTTTAGTATAAAGCCATATAGAGTTATTCAAATTGGGGTAAATATGTACAGGGTACATTTCAGACAAAAGGTGATTCATACCCAGTTGCAGCAAAACAATGAAATGTTGGTATTGATATAGTGTACATGTAAATTAAAAAAATACAAAAAAATAAAAATACTGTTTATTCTTAAGATTAAAACTTGTAGCTGGTTATGTTTTAACGGAATAGCCATAACTTGCGGGATGATAGGAGGATGATTAACTTCCTTTTATACAGATGCAAAGTTTTATGACGAAATATAAAGACGACGCAGGAAATGTTGTTTTTGTGTCAAAGTTTCAGACATGGACGGATGGACACAATACTATATTGCCTCTCGAGCTGACCAGGATAAACATGTGTGTACTCATTGTGCTATCTGAGGGTTAGACTAGCACAACTCAACATCAAAGTTATCCCCATAGCCATCTATGCTTCTACGAAGGTACAAAAATATACAAAATATGATATGGATCTCTACATAAGAATACTGTTGACAGCAGCATCTAGATCACTATTGGCTTCTTCATCATCATCATCACTGTCATCATCATCATCATCATCATCATCATCAGTTGTCACTAAGACATCACCTAGTCTTTGCTGTGATGACTGGCTGTGCTGCGACGACTGGCTGTCGCTCATGTCAGGATCTGCCTCCATGTCATTTGAATTACTGCACCTGGAATTTGATTGACTACCATTATGATACAACTGATTTGATTGGTTGTAAGTATACACAGACTGAGGGTTGCTGCTGGGAGCTCCTTGACTCAGACTGAGAATTGAGTTTATTGCACTTGCCATCTGAGCCTTTACTTCTTGGTCCGATTCTTGCTCAGAATCACTGCCTTCATTCTGAACATGCATGGTTTCAGGCCATACCCTTTTGTTTATATTGGCATCGTCATCATCGTCTATCATTACTGAATTCTGTTCTGCAGAGTTGTCAGCAGAATAATAAGAATTCTCCTCACTATCTGTTAGACTCTCTGTGATTGGCTGATACATGTTGAATTTATCCAGGTCCATGTTGTAGCTATCGGACATTCCTGCTATAGTCACGTCATTATCCGTACTGTCATTTGACACGGGCGAGTGATCCGGAATGTATTTTCGACTTCCATTAGAACTTGAAAGGTGCGATAAACTGGAGTATCGTTCGGCAGAATTTGTGGATACATTCATATCATTTGACTGACTCTCGTCGTAATACATTGATTCACTTGCCAGTTCAAAATTGCTGTGCCTTTGGCCGATTTCCCGTTTATTGTTTGCACCCGAAAATTGAGAATTGCGAGACCAAGTATGTTGAAAAACTTCGTTTTCATCTTCTTCAGTTTGCGACTCCTCTGCAGAAGATATGGCGAGGACAGCATGTTCCGCTTCGTCCTGCATTGTATCGAATTTATCGTCCGAGTAATCATTTGTGTCTTCATCTTCCACATCCAAACCTGTGACAAGCTCTTCAGTGTCTACACTGTCATTGTGAACAGCCCCGTAATCCTCACTGCCACCACTCGTGTCCATGACACCTTCAATATCCGCACTGGACCGTGTACCATCCACACTCCGTCGTTTGAATGAGCTGCTGAAATTACCACCGTCAGCTTTTATCACCAACTTTTTCATTTTAAAACTTCTAAATTCATTTTCAGGTGGAGCCATTTCTTCCTTGACTTCGACTTTGACCCGGGTATCACTGTGTTCTAAGTCAGAATCATTTGTATGTCCCTGACTGTCATCCTCATCGTCTTTTGGTTCAGATTTTATTTCGATAATATCTGAATCTGTTTCCTGTTTACACAAGAACTTCATTGGCATTGGAACAAAGCCATCTGCAGAGGACAAAAACTGTGTTAGTTCAACATGTATACATAAATATGTACAAAATCTCAAACACATTTTCGTTCATATATTTAAAATGGCATGGCGCGTTTTAAACTTTCTAAAAATGTTTGAACATTTTCTCGGGCAAATGATGCTCAACGGTCATTAGTTCTGAGCCTGCTAGTCTTTACAGGCCAAAATTCGCAAAACTACTTGTCAAAATGTATTTCCAACTCTCACACACATTCAACGACTGATATAGTTATATTGTTCAGTGGTGCAGTGTATCAAAAATAGGAAAGGTTTGTTTGTTTGTTTGTTTGATGTTTTAACATCATTTTTCAGCACATTTTAGGCTATGTATGACGGCTGATTTTTTTGTTGCAGAGGCAGACCACCCACTTATTCCTTAGAACCAGTACTGTATACCTCCCACCATCCATAAGAATTGACACGTTCTCACAAGTTGAGGTCCCAGTGGGATTCGAACCCGCAGCGATGAGGAGGGAAAGTTTACAACGCAACATTGTTAACCTCTCGACCACAGAGGGGAAACCATGGTATTGACCATCAAGGCATTCGTCTCAATGTTATAAGGCAGTTGGTTTGACACAAGATGTGTTACGCTACTGGTAGACTACGGTATATACTACTGAAGTGTTTGCTAGATTCCACATTTATAATATTTCTGATATGTAATGATAAGATCGTTAGTCCGATATGTATTATATACCGTTACATTGATTTTGTTACATGCTTCATTGGGCATGTCTAAAAATCAAAAATTAATCTGGTAAAAAAATATGTAAAACAGCTGTACAAAATATAACAATTGAATTTTTTATTAAATTGTCTCGCACTGTTTCAAACTACAGAGAGGACAATATCCTATCTACATACTCACGCAGGGGCAAGCACCATTTTTATTTATTACTTTTTGACCGAGGGATAAAACTTAATATAATAAAGTGATCTTATTGTCATCATTTTACCATTTCATGGATTAAAACATGTAACTATCAGCCATAAATTTGTTACTGTTAGTGCCCTTATAGCCTATTTCAGCCAGACATTTGCAGAATGAACATGGATAGTATCAAGTTATAGATCTCCAAGTAGCCAAATTTGTCGACTTATTAAACATTCGTACTCGCATTAAAATTAATATTTATTTTGACATTGCCCAATATATTAAAAACAATACAAAACTGTTTACATCAGACTAACACTTGGGGACAAGCAATACATACAGATGGTATCACTAACTGTTGTAATATTTTAGCCATCAAATATGCATGCGTCAACTCGATATATAAACATTGAAACTGGTTAACTTTATATTTCTGACACCTCTAAGACTACCAGAATCTGATTAGTTCTTTAAATCATGTGACTTTGCACTATGTGGCTGAACATTGTAGATTTTCGAAGTACCGGTAAAATGGATTATAGACTGCTTTATAAAGGAAGTTTGAAAACCTGTAAAAAAACTGACAACTTGTACCTGGATTTGTCTTAACAAGCTGTTTTTCTTCCTCTATGAGTTTTCTGAGATCCTGATTCTGCATTCTCTGCAGCATGACATGCTCCGAGGATGGCTCCGTTCTCTGGAAATATCATTGATGCGGAAATCTCAAAAATTTATAATGCAATGTAAATGTCAAATTATTAATTACAGATGTCTCTCAATCTTGTAGCAGTCTTACGATACAATGCAAAAACATCAGAACATTTTGCCTTTCACTGCCGATTGGAAAATATTTCTAGCCTAAACGAAGGTCAGTTTTCCAGCCTTATATAATTTGGACTAAACAGGTATAGTTTTCCCTTAATCCTGTCAAATGAAGTGTTGAACAAATGACACATGGTTATAATCACGTCTTATTTCGATGAACTGAAAGTACAATGCAGAAGAATTAGAGACCAACCTGCTGACGCTCTACTTTTTTCGTTTAACATTTACTTGGGCATTAAAAGATTCCATTTTCTCAGTTCAGCAAAATTTCTATGTAACTGTCAAACCTCATAAAAATGCATATTGACATGCTAATGCATGAAATAAATATTTTTGGCGTAGCAGTTTCTAAGAAGCTTTTCGCTGTATATTTCAAAATGGATGGTTAGACAAAGATAGATAAACATCATCGCTTAAGCTGTTATGTTCCTCAACCTGTAGAACAAAACAATTTTTAGGACACTTTTTAAAGGGACACACGGCAATCTTGAAGTGTTTGAGATGGGTGTCTCTATTTATATATCCAGTATGATTTTACTTTTACCCTGGTTACATTTAAATAAATAAAATTTTAACTATCCACTATTTCGTCTTATTATACTACACGCTTTAATATATTATTGGTGCAATAATATCAAAAATTAATAATATGCAAAAACAAATTGCTTTATACTATTCTTATAATAAATATTAATGATTGAACAAATGCAAGTTATGCAGAAAAACTAACGGGACGCCGCGAGTTTTTAAAAATAAAGATTGCCGTGTGTCCCTTTAATAAGGCAATTGTTACTTTGATGTGCAAGACAACAATATCAAAGTATGATGCAAAGCTGGAGCATGCTATGGTGGGTTATAAACATAAATCTTATTTCGATATGAGTTCACTAGTATTTGTTGCTGACTTACTATAGTTTCCTGCAGCAGCAGCACTCTAAAGCGCTCCAACATCCAGTCCTTCTTCCTCAACAACTCGTCCGAGTAATCCTCCATGCGAGTATCAAACTTCTCGATTTCTTCATCTGTTGGTCGATATTTTTGCATTACGTGATATCGCAACAGTCGCCGACATGCATCACCTCTCGACCGGAATGGTCGCTTCGTGTCGGGATTGAGCGCGTGATTCTGGTCTTGTCTGATTTGCTGGTTGATCCTGCAAGTAAAATAATGTTCATGTTACAGATAGTCACATAATATTGTTTTCCATTCCGTCACTGTCAACCTGAGAATTGTGTTGCATATTTTCAGTATTTATGCGGTTTCAAACACCGGTAGTAAATGGCAGATTATATGTACTATGGTAAATACGCCATTCACTAAGTACTGGCCTCTCACTGTGAGTACTACAGAAATTGCAGGACAGGTCCAGAACATGTATGTGAGTGTCACAGTGTCGCTTGAATTTCGCCACAACTCTGTGAACTCAAATTTCACTTGGCCCATTAACGCTTTATTAATACAATACAATTAATATATGCATAATAAAGCAGTTGGAAATAATTATTCTGTTATGAGCAAATGAGGGATAATGAATTAAATTGTTGTTAAAGGCTACTAAAACATTATCTTAATTATTTAGAGCCATAGCAGAGAAAGGGGAAGGATACTAATTACTTAGTCATCGGGGAACTGTGTCCTACTTTTACTATCGAAAGGATCACTATGGTCTTTAGTCTGTTCAGAGAATATACTCCATTGCACTGGATCGTATGTTTTACATCCCCATCCAACGCATGAGCAAAGGAATTGTCAGAGCATTTTTTGCATGGATACAGCGAAGGAACTCCACTGACAGTGACAGTGGTGAGGCTCAAACCCTTGATCCGGGGATTCCAAGTTCAACATGCTACCCACCGAGTTGTGGGGGCTCCTTCAGCTTCAAAAAGGTATATGAAACCCCCAATGTTATTCAAAAATGTTCATGTCCCATTCTGTTTGTAACTTAGTGGGGTGAAAAAACTTACAGAGTGCCCTTTGGAATGTCCATGTAACTGCGTTTCTGTCCCCTCAGTGGCACGTCAGCAGACCCAGACTGTTGGGAGCTTATCTGTAAGTTGGGAACTGGAATGACCTTCACCTCTGGCATAATGGTCTGAACTTCTGGCTTACTGCTGGTACTTGCGGTCTCACTTGACTGCAACTAAAATTGAAGAAACATTGTTGTCACATGATTTCTACTCTTTGTGTTTCAACATAATACCTTTTCTGGTAATGTTAATGAATGTTTGGACAGGCTTAGTACCACTGACAAAAGTCTTCATACATACATTAACTGACAGTCCAGCTGTATTGAATACCAACAGGAATTTTAACCGAATGAGATAAATTGAACCAAAGAAAATAAGCCAAAAAAGGTAAATAAAGCCAGAGATGATGAATTTATTCAAAGAAGGTAACTTTACTGAAAAAGTTGAATTAAGCCTTCCTTACCTTTTGCAAAAAAGATAGAGCAGGAGGGTCGGGCTTTTGCGTCAGACTTGGTACAATCGGCACACCAACGGTGCTGGCGGCAGCAGCTAAGGCAGCCTGTTTCTTCTGTGCCTCGACCTGGGCACGGATTTGTGCATTGAGCTGCTGCTGTTTCTGGATCCTCTGCAGCACATGTTGCTGGGTCTGCAGATACTGCTGCTGTTGCTCTGGACTCATTTTGTCCAGGTACGACTGCACCTTGTCCTTCTGGGCCGGAGTCAGGCTTAATGTGAGCACCTTGTTTGCAATCTGAAAGACAATGAAGTTGGGTAACAAAGATGACAACACTGGCTGTATTGGTACTAGTAAACTAACCTGGTGGAGAATGTGGCAACATCCAATTTTTACTTGCCTGATATTTAAATTCAAGAAAAACGGCATTGAATAAATCAATCACACAACACGACAAGATAACCGCGTATCACTTAGTTTGACAATATGATGAATGTCGAGCACAGGAACTCAACGACAGAGATCCCCTTGTTGGACTGCCTGTGAATTACGTTTATCTTTACTACTTACATCACTGTGATTTTCATATGTTCTAGAAAATAGATTTGTATATTTCAATAGGCAATAATGTCCAATATGCAATACTGTCCAATATGCAGTAATTTATTTGTCTTGAAACGAATAGGATGCCTTATTTGCTTGATGGAATAATTAGTACTATCACCAGAATTAATGGCGATGAAATCGGCGATCGATTGGTTGGAAACACCTTTTGAAAATTTGTTTACATGTCAGTAGGTAAGGAATCCACACTCGCAAGTAAAAACATTGCTGGTCGTGGCCATTCTTAAATATCAAATTAAGTCCCTTTGGTCTGGTATAATATTTGAACCTGGTTCCCATAATCACGTCTGAAAAAGTATTTTTTCGCAAAACGCACCTTTCTTCATATTCTCGAATTTTAGGGTCGGCGGAGCGTGACCAAATAGTATGCCGGACCCTAGATTTTTTGGCCGTTCCCGAAAGTACTTGGGGCGAATCTTCTTACAGAAAGGGAGACAACTCCTGTAAAAGGTAATTTCGTTTCAGAGACGCTTTTGGCCGTTTCTGGTTTCCGAAAATGTAGTTATTAAATAATATTCCGAAATCAAATGAGCTTTTGCGTTTTTAATCAAATTATTTGGAAGTAGATTTTAATTTCATGGAAAAGAACTCCAAAAGCGTGTTTTTCCCCCCCCTCCAATATACAACCTCCTATAGAAGTGATTTATTTATTAATCCCTACCCCTACGGAGGCAATTTTTGATCTGAGGTAACAACCCCCCCACACCCACCCCTCTTCTCCTATAATGTAGTTATTAAATAATATTCCGAAATCAAATGAGCATTTGCGTTTTTAATCAAATTATTTGGAAGTAGATTTTAATTTCATGGAAAAGAACTGCAAAAGCGTGTTTTTTCCCCCTCCAATATACAACCTCCTATAGAAGTGATTTATTGATCCGAGGTACCCGCCCCCTCCCCCCCCCCCCCCCTCCTATAGAAGTGATTTATTGATCCGAGGTACCCGCCACCTCCCCCCACCCCCCACTCCTATAGAAGTGATTTATTGATCCGAGGTACCCGCCACCTCCCCCCCCCCCCCACTCCTATAGAAGTGATTTATTGATCCGAGGTACCCGCCACCTCCCCCCCCCCCCACTCCTATAGAAGTGATTTATTTATTAATCCCTACCCCTACGGATGCAATTTTTGATCCGAGGTACCAGCCACCCCCCCCCCCCCCCCGTCTTTTTTAAATTGCCGTCCCCTGGGGTGGGGGGGTATTAATTACTTGTTTGGAGCTTACCTTTATCTGTGTAGGGACTGCCACCTGTGGTGTGCTACTGCCACTGGTCACTGTGGACGGGGAAACACTGGGCTGACCTGTAGAAGGAGTATTCTGTAACGTGGGCGTGTCCGGTGTAATGGGCATGGTTTCCTGTTGTAAGCTCCTCCCTACAGTGATGGGAGATTCACTTGAATTTAGACTAGATGTTGACATATTCTGGTTACTGGAGTTCACTGGAGTGGATGACAAGAGACCAGAAAGTGTCTGAGTGGAAGTTATACCAGACAAGGCAGAACCTGAATAAGAAAAGAAAAAATAGTTTTTTCACCTTATAATTTCAACACTTTAATACACAGGAACTGGTCACATTTAATTATTGCCCTCTATTATTATAATTTCTACAAAGGAGATATAAGCGAAATTTTGGAAATGTTTGTGTTCTTTTTCAGAGGTCAAGCAGACAGTTCAAAACAATCTCAATTACACGCACACCATACACTATCATGTGCAGAAATTAATTTCCTATCCAATAATATTTCACGTTCAGCTCCTTTATAGACAATTATAATAATAGAGGGCATAAATTAAAAGTGACGTTCCTGTGCTTTAATAGTTCAAGTAGCAAATCATGTGGGTGACAGAAAAGTGCTATATATGGTGACAGAAAATCTTAAAGGATGTGTTGTTGGCTGAAATGCTGAAATGCTGTATTATGATGTATTCCCGCCATCCTAAGAAAAATCATAAAGGAATAAAGGGCAGACTATGATGTCCATTTTAGACTCATTATAATATTACGAAACAAAAACACCACATCCTGTCATAACATATCACTGTATGTGTTCAGTCATACCCAGCTCTAGTTTCCATCAGTCTGGAAAGGGCTCTGGTTTGTACAAATTACAGCCTTGGTATACAACGTGCTTCCTTATACTATTAGCTACGAAAAGGGCCACTAAACCACACATAGGTTTGTTTAAAACATTTTAATTACCACTAAACTGAATTGATCAGCATGTTATTAACAAATGAGTGAACATACCTCGTTGCTGACCCAGGTTACTGGTACTGTCTGGCTGCATCTGTAGGTTTTGTGTAGACGATATTGAAGACACCTGACCTAGCAAATGACATTCACCTCCAAACTGACCTTGACCTGTGTTAACGAGATTGTTCAAACTGGCAGTGGACTGGACCGGACTAGAAATAATAGGGGACGTGGTAGAAGTGAATTGTGACTGGGACTGTGCTTCAACTGTTGAATGGCTGATGGGCAGCTGGGCGGACTGGGAGGTAGATTGAGTTGTGCTCTGGCTCACTGGTACACCAGCGTGCGATAGGGCAGCAAGTCCTTGCTGAATCTGATGGGGTTCTGCCTTGGTGGTCGCTAAAACGCGACCCTTCAGCAGAATACGCTTCTGGAACATTTGTAACTGTTGAAGCTGCATTTGTTTTTGTGATGGTGTCATATTGTTAGCAAGCTGAACCTTTCTAATCTCCAGCTGGACTCGCTGAAACTGTTGCTGCAGCTCCGGTGGTAAATGTATTGTTTGCACGGTTGCACCAGGTGGCGCTTTATTCGGCTGTAATGGTGTCGATGGTAATGCGCTGTTAACTAAATTAGATGCAATATTCTGATCACTTTCAAAAGTGTCATCGTTCAAAGTATGTGTACCTGCTGAAATGTCTGATACACGACCCGAGGCAGATACAAGACCCGAGGCACTGTAACTTGATGTTGGACCAGAGTTGTTGCTCAAAACGTTTTGTGAACTGTTAGACACCATGAACATGGACATTTGTGTGCATGCTTGTGAAACAGTCGTTGTCACATTTGTACTCTGGCCAGTCAACAAATCACGAATATTTTCAGACATGGAACTTTGCGGTGATCCACAACTTTTCATACCAGGTTCTTGTTTGATTAAAGTTTCAATTAAATTTGGTTCCGATTTCACTACCGTTTGACCACCTGCTTGTAGAAAATGTCCGACATGTTGATGATTTGATGAGGAAGACTCTTGCTTTATATTCATGACATTTACATTGGGTGTAGTTTGAGAAGTTCGTGAGAAGGGAGAAGCCTTCGTATTTATGGCACTTGATTGAGACATTTTTAAGCTGTTCTGAATTTGTTGCAATATCTGCTGTGTTTGTTCATTCACACTATTGTCAACATTGACATTCATTGAATTTGCTGGTGTTTGACTTGTCACAACATAATTTGATGCACCTACATGACCTTGTCTTTGTTGGGTCACATGACCTTGCATCACATGACCTTGCTGTTGAACTGTCACATGACCAGCTGTGCTGAAAATACCCTGTTTCTGAAGTGTCACATTATTTGCACTACTAAGCTGACCTTGTTGCATGGTCACCTGACCAGCTGTACTTAGCTGCCCTTGTTGTTGTAAGGCCACATGACCAACAGTACTTTGTATACCTTGCTGCTGTAAGGTCACATGACTAGGTTTACTCAACTGACCTTGCTGATTAAAGGTCACATGACCAGCCGTATTAAGCTGACCTTGCTGCTGTAAGGTCACATGACCAGCTGTACTTAGATGACCTTGCTGCTGTAAGGTCACATGACCAGCTGTACTTAGTTGACCTTGTTGTTGTAAGGTCATATGACCAGCTGTACTTTGTTGACCTTGCTGCTGTAAGATCATATGACCAGCTGTACTCAACAACCCTTGTTGCTGAAGAGAAACATTTTGCTGCTGTAACAGTTGTAGAGCCTGTATGTTACCCAGTTGGTTGGCGAGTTGTTGCAGAGAAACGTTCTGTCCACCTATGTTTATCATTGGAGTGTTTTGTGCAGTAACTGGCTGATTGTTGACAATCTTCACTTGCTGATTGCCAACCAAGGCCTGAAACAGAAAAAATATATAATTATCATTCAGATATGAACTTTTCTACCTGATAAAGGGGCGACGTAATAAATTTTGCTTTATCTGGTACTAACAAATATTAAAAGCAAAATCAATGTGGAATTTCTCTGCATTTATTGTACGTAACGTTATCAGACGTCATAAAACGGCATGAAGAAAAAGCAATATTAGGGCGTCCTCGACAAGCGTAAGATTCTTTTAAATAGATAAAACTAGTAAACCATACAGAGAATGTGGATAATCTGCATGATAAGGCCATTATAAAAGATATTCTAGATACTCATCCCCGCCCCACCCCACCCCATTTTTAGTGACGCCCCGAAATATTTTATTGCCATTAATAATAATGAAAAAAGTTTTGTTCTGTGTAGTTATAGCAAATTCAATTTGCCCGGACCGGGATGTTCCGTATTATGAATCTGTCCTCTATGTTACACTTCCGGTATAAAAAAATGTATCAAAATACACACAAATATGCTTTTTGTCACAAGTAGGATTGTGCGAGGCAGTTCCGTAGTGAAGGAATGGTTTGGTTGTCAATTTCCTGACATCAACGCGTTGAAAGAACTATACCATGAATTTATGTCTGGCTTGCTGGATAAAGAAGCACCTTGGCCATTGGAAAACACGTCGATGAATGTCAACATGTTCATTGGTCAAACAAACATTGATGCTAATCGTACACATTTGAATAGCCGATAGTGTATCTCTTCTAGGTCCTTCCTTAGTAACAAATAAAACAGTAAATAAAACATTAAATCTTTTTACTGTTTTATCCGTTAAAGACCGGCATTTACTATGATAAAGCTTTTTAATTATAATTTTAAAACATAACCTCTTCCATATTATTAAATCAGGCTTTGCAAACTTCCCTTGGTGAGATTCAAACCTGAATTATATGGATCTCGAGTCCAGAGCTTACTTAACATGTAATCAACCTTTGTCTATTGCCGACTTTTTGGGGGAATTTACTAGTTGCATGAAAGTAAAAAATAAAATTTCACCCCCAACCCCTATTTTATCAAAAAATTGGATGAGAATCTAGCGTTTTTTTTATAAAAAGTATATTATATCAGTCCTTTTACTATCAAGTTTATTAGGCTTGACACAAAGAAGCAGGTTCTCGCCATTCTTGGTTTTCTAAGCCTCGTCTAATAAACTGGATAGTAAAAGGCACCGACATAATATTCTCTACAATACATATTGTGAGTTGCATTTTTTATTACTTATAATGGGCATACTGCCGGGGATTTGGTACTTTTGAGCCTAATAATGTTGAATCATGTCTGTCACATTCATAATTGGCTAGTAACGGTAAATCCTAAAATGTCAAACAAGATGTTCTTGGACCAAAAGGTGATCTCTTGTAAGAGCATGGCTGGATGTGATCACCTCGCAATTGACTCGTTCAGAAAAGATTACTTTAATAGATATTTAAATTTTTAAGAACCAGCAAGATGCCAGGATTTTATATTTTAATTGCGAAAAAGGTTCTGCATAAATATTGATCACAGGGTGACCCCAGGGGTGGCGACACATATCACCAGCCTGGGGTGGAGCCAAATTTGACCTAAGAATCACCATTGGAACAAACTTGGTAGATTACCAAATGTTGACGCTACGTGCAAAAGGTCTTGTAGTTTCAGGCTTTTTCTCAGTTTTCCAATATAACTCTACGTTGTAAACTTCGACCCCAGGGGCAGAGTCAGATTTGACAATAGGGTTTTAAGTTTATATGGGGGTTCTAAACAAATTAAAAAAAATTGATCTAAAGATCATTCATGTGAAATTTTGTCAAAATTTAATAAGTGGTTTCTGAGAAGTCGTTTAAAGCAAATTAGATGACAAAGAATGAACCAAATACAATAACACGTTTGAATCTTTGGCTCATTAAAATGACAGGTGAGCTATGAATCATGACATAAGTATATAGAACTAATAGGGTTTATTCTTTATAAATGTCTGTACAGGTGTGTGGTCAGTAAACTGTAAACAAACCAACACAAACTGTGAGTGTGTACCTGTAATGCTTGCTGAGCGGTCTGATACTGTACAGGCTGACCAGGTCGTTGTTGGAGCTGTACTATACCAGACTGAGCACCTCCTGTACGTAGTATGATGTTCTGGTTCTGACTTCCAGAAGGCTGGGCTCTCTGTACCAGGATCTGCTGACCTTGACTGTTCACGACTATCTGCTGCAACCCTACAACATAATGCAACATAATAACTAAAACTGCTGTCCATAAATGTATAGATGTCGTCCTCTCACCACGGATGGTCTAAATGTAAAGTTTCATGCAAATTGCTACAAGTCTTAGGGAGTTATAGTGAACAATTTTTTTTTCATTTTCCGAGTGTTTAAGGTTTCAACCTTTCATGGTAATGGCAGCCATCTTGGAATTTAACAAACTTGGAAGACACTGACGAAAGCATCATACATGTGAAGTTTGGTCAAAATCCTTCATACAGTTTAATAATATGTTGTTTAAGCAAAGTTACAGGATGACAAACGGATGACAAAAAGCAGTCGCAAAAGCACACTTTGAAATAGGTGAGCTAAAAAGTGTTCAGATGGATGGACAAAGAAACTAGCAACATAATTATGCTTGCCCTACAATTGTGGTTGGCATAAACGTAGCTAGTAGTCACCTTGGTTGTTTAGGTTGTCAATTCCAACATTTGTCTGTGCCAGCTGGAACATGTTCTGTGGCGTCTGCTGGACTTGAGGCTGGCCTGCCACCTGTAATTGCTGGATGTTGATTGGATGAGACAACTGTTGACTTGGAATCAGAATACTCTTGCCTTCCGCTGTCTGGATTAAGGTACCTGCGATAGAACAGCCCCCTGAGAAATTCCAATAATATTTGAAATTGTTTGGTGCTATATTTAGTATTAAATCTGGACCATTTAATTTTTACACATTTTATCAACATCCCTTGTCTCAGTGTTTTATTTTTCATGGCAGAAAGTTAAAAATCAATAACTTCACGAAACAACTCTAGGTCATAAGGTCAATTCTCATATGAAGGATATAAAATTAAGCTGGAAATAATTTTAAAATGACAATCTTGTTTCCATGGGAAAACGTTAATAGAAAAGGATGATAAATAGAAGAATGTTCTATGTATATATAGCAACAGGCACAATTACAAATCAATGGTATTTTAACGAAAAATCAATGTATTGAAAATAAAATGGACCAGTAATGAGCTCGATTTTTGGTAAGTAAACATAATCACCTGTGAATAGGAATCAAATAACATGTATAATGTATAAATACTGAAATAGTGTTTGACATTTTCCTCGTTCCTTTTATTTGACCATCAGTGATGTTAATATACTTTGAAATTTATTAGACAAGTTAAACAGGTTTGCAGTCCATTTGAGTCCATTTGTGAGCTATATTGTGCAAGTTGGCACTAGACATTTTTGCCAAGCATGTACAACAACTCACCTTGTATGTTGAATGGACTCTGTGTGGCAGTGTGTATATTGGCGAGACCCAGGTTTGGCCGCTGTTGTGCTGGATTATTACACATCACGTGATGAGCAGCCACATTCACGTTGACCACGTTGGGGTTCTGTATCACGGTATTCTGCGTGTTGACTAGCGTACCCTGCTGTGTGTTACCCAAAATTGCTGAATGTCCGTGCATAAGCCCAGTGTTGACAATATTTTGAGTCCCCGCCGTTCCAGGCATTTGTAAAACTGTCCCGGGGGCTAGCTGGAACTGCTGTTGTTGCTGGTGCTGGTGCTGTTGCAGATTAGGTGGTAAGTGTACAATGTTCACATTTGGTGCAGGGCTTGCACACTTTAGTTGAGATATCGTCTGTGTAGTAGGGGCTGTTCCATACGACACCGACAGTCCCCCAGAGTGTGATGGAGTTAATGATCTATTATGCATTGGAGACGACGATGGGGCAGGACTAGTGCTATGTGCTGGCATTTGCTGGAAATTGGTGGCCATGTTCTGTTGTTGCTGTTGTTGCTGTTGTTGCTGTTGTTGCTGTTGTTGCTGTTGAAGTATTTGTTGTTGCAACTGAAGGTGTGTTTGTGGGTCAAGATAGATCTGGCCCCCAGATGATGTCTTGAGGATGAGCTGGCGGTTACCCTGCTGTAGAAACTGTGTCGTCAGTCTGAAAGACGTGTTCAATGAAACGGTTATCATCGAGCTCAACAGTAACCTTGTCCCCTTTAAATTGTTCTAATATACTTTTTGTTTTTTCCATCAAAGTTTGAGTGTTATTAGTTGAAATAAACCCCATTTGTCACATTATAGAGTCCCTGACTTTTATGATTAAATTAGCATACTGTATAAAACATGTCCCTTTTCTCAAGACACTTAAAAGTAACATTTTACACTTACTTTCTTTTAAGTAGAAAAAACACATTTTAAACCCAAAATTTAACCTCAAAAAGAGTTAAAAAAACAACTACTCAACTACTACGTTCTACTTAGTAACATGGCATGCATGCCAGATGACGCTCTACTTGGTTACATGGCATGCATGCCTGATGATGCTCTACTTGGTAACATGGCATGCATGCCAGATGACGCTCTACTTCGTAACATGGCATGCATGCCAGATGACGCTCTACTTGGTAACATGGCATGCATTCCAGATGACGTTCTACTTGGTAACATGGCATGCATGCCAGATGACGCTCTACTTGGTAACATGACATGCATTCCAGATGACGTTCTACTTGGTAACATGGCATGCATGACATGATGACGCTCTACTTGGTAACATGGCATGCATGCCAGATGACGCTTTACTTGGTAACATGGCATGCATGCCAGATGACGCTTTACTTGGTAACATGGCATGCATGCCAGATGACGCTTTACTTGGTAACATGGCATGCATGCCAGATGACGCTCTACTTGGTAACATGGCATGCATAACAATAAAGGAAGTCACACTGTAGTCTTTAAATCGGATGCGAAATAATCAAGTATCAACTGTTTGGTGTTTAACCTGATTTTTTCAGCACATTATGGTCGATTTTTTAGAGGTGGAGGCAGACCACCCACTGATTCCTGGGTAGAACCAGTATTGTATACCATCCGTAAGAATCGACTGTAAAGCAGTATCTGTCACTATCAGATCAGAATGTAATATCCTTTTTGTCTACTTCCGTTGATTTTAACACTAATTTCAGTTTGTGTCCATAATGAAGTCACCCAACAACAGACCTGGGCAGCAAAGACAAACCTGACACAACAAATATTTAAAACGCAAATTATATAAATAGTTTACTTTGTTTACATGCAGAAAAGTCAAGTAGAAATTCGAACAAATAGTACACATATATACATGTAAATAATAATTACCATGACCGTTAAGTATATTGGCTATATAAAAATATATGTAAAGGCTAAGCATAACCAAAACCCAATTTGAGAACAGATCAGGACTTTATACCAACAGTTGGGGTGTAGATTACAGCATGCCTATATTACAGCATGCCTATTTCTTGTTGTTGTCGAGAAAACAAGATTTTTTATTCTGTATCAGATGGAGTAGTCTGGTACAGAAACAGCTAAAACAGTTGGGGTGGGGGTTGAGTTGATGTGGGAGTGGGGGTAGAGGGGAGGGAAATGAGGAAGGGGAGGGTTAGATTTCACAAAATGAGCATTTTTGTAAACAAAATAACGTGTTTTTTTAGGACTAAATTTAAAATTTTGTTTTTGTTCTTTTTGTTATAAGGTTTCTACTATTTTCATATTTACAAAAATACAGACTCGGCCATCGTTATATTACTGGTACATGTAATCTACAGAAGGCATATACTGAGAATACATCATCAGGGTTCCCACCCTTATTGGAAGGCCAAATTCAAGGAGCTTTTTTCCAAAATTCAAGGACTTATATTCACGCAATGTAATGCCCAAAACAGAAACAAATATTCTAGGAATGCACAACCAATAGCCATTTTTGGGATGAACAGCAAAAATCCAGAATTCAAGGACTTTCAAGTACCTTATCAGATTTTCAAGCACTTTCCAGGCCTTGATTTTTTTTTTTCGAATTCAAGTACTTTCAAGGATTTCAAGGACCCGTGGGAACCCTGCATCATATTATACAAGTTGTCCTACAGTGTTAAAGGGACGCACGACAATCTTGAAGTTTTTATCAAGCATTAAAATGTGCACCTTGATTCTAATTTAAAGTGGCATGGAAATATTTTTCAAATACGATGATTTTGTCTGCATTATTATTCACCATATATTTGACTAAATTATTAATACCATCAGGAATACATCATAAATTGTATGTATGAGATTTGCAAATATTTAAATGGCCTGGAAAATCAGTGCAATGCTCAAGTTTTTAAGGAGTCGAGATTGCCGCGTGTCCCTTTACATGTTTATGAGGTTTACCCAGTTTGCCCGGCAACATTCTGTATGGGATTGACAACAGGCTGTCCAACAACTGTCATGGCGACAGCCTTTTGCTGACTGCCGGCCGAGCTCTGTTGTAAGTGTGAGGTTGCTATGGAGCTATTCTGTGTAGGTATAGATGAAGTAACAGCATAATTCTGAGAGGTGAGGAGTATATTTGATTGGTTAACATTGGTTGCTAAGTTACCCGACTCGGAAGCAACACTGCCAGACACGTCTGCCTCATCACAGAGGAATTCATCTTCCCAGTTAAACATTTGCTGCAAAACAATATATATAGATTTAACAGCATTATACAGGAAAAACCTATAAAGCTTAAATTTAAACCCACAAAAGGAAATGCCTGAACCTAGCGGGAATTTTTTATCGTCTATTAAAATCAGAGCTCCAGATAAGCAAGTTTTGGGGGTGTTTCAGCATTTAAATTTAGGAAATCAGCATTGAACAAAAAATAGGGAGTACTAATCAGCATTGATAATTTACAATTCTCGTATAAAAACGCAATTATTATGAGTGACACAACTACAACATTTACTCTATAAATTTCAAAACGAGCATTGCAGATATTGACTATTAAGGGGGTAAAATATCCTTCGATATGAAAGCTTGTCTGGAGCTCTGTAAGATTTTCGTGGTATTTTTTGTTCTTATTTATAGAAATCTCCATAAATCATAGTCGTTGAAAAGTTTGCTAATCAAACGCATATGTAACTATAACGTTCAGGCACGTAGCCAGCCATGAAATTTAACCCAAGGCAAATCCCTTTCTATGTAGGTATGGTTGCATGCACCCTCCCCACCTACACTCGTTTTTTTTGCGATTTTTTCATGGGATTTCCTGCGTTTTAGTGCATGTCCCCAACAAGGTTTTCGGTTTGAAGCAAGATTTTTTTTGTCAATGATTATCGATATTGAAGTAGTTTATATGTAAAGTATCTACATTCCCAAAATTCACCCTAGGAAACTGCCTTGGTGTGCCCTTGAAATTACTTAATACTGTGGCATCTACTCCTGCTTTATGATTGAAAACCTATATACATATATTATGACCTACTTATGCATTCATACATTCAGAAAAAATGGGACAGCTTGTGTTTCTTGGCATTAGCAAACAAATAAATTTGTAAGAGCATTGACTTACCCCATGATCATCATTTTGATTTCCAAATAATTCATTTGTACCACTGAAACAGAAAATATGAAGTCCTGGTTAATCAATCTCCAGTTATATTTAACTACAACGAGCCTTCCAGTCTTGTAAATCAACCATCGAGATATATGTAACTCTCAAGTCTATAACTAGCTTTCCAATACTGTAAATCAACCATCGAGGTATATGTAACTCTTAAGTCTATAACTAGCCTTCCACTAGCCTTCCAGTACTGTAAATCAACCATCATGGTATATGTAACTAGCCTTCCAGTACTGTAAATCAACTTTCCAATTATATTTAACACAACCAGCCTTCCCAATGGCGGCGAAACCATGCAACTTTTGGATCGGGTTTTACTAGCTTTCCAGTCCTGTAAATCAAACATCCAGTTATAGATGATGACCCATGACATACAACCACCCCACACCACCCAATATTGGACAAGCATCTACTCAGTCAGAATTCTAACAATGTACACAACGTACATGGCCAACGTGGCACAACGTCGGCCCAACGTAATTTTTGACCCAAATAAAACATGCATATTTAGTTTTTATTGATTTTCTTTCGCATACTAAGGTTGGACAGTTTAATGCCCTAGACAGTTACAATGGAAATCCTAGTGGCAGCACGGTTGACCTTTTGTATGAAAAGTAAGAATTATCTTGACAAAGATTTACGTGAATGCTTTGTTTGTTGCAACTAACACGTGTTACTATAAATACATTGTTATTGTCATGAATGTCATTTTATATTTACTTCTTTTTCTTTACTTCCATGGTGAGCAATTACCAGAATGTATACCCTGCTTTGCACCGTTAACGGTCAAATACATATTATTGGAATGTGTAGACTTTGATCCTATGCGTCAAAGGTACTACAATGTTAATACTATGAAAGAGTTATTTGATACTGTAGATTTTAGTCTTGTTTTAGATTTCCTGAAAGAGATCAGACTATATAAATCATTGTAATGTGTTCTTATATATATTTACTTGTTTATATACCCGTTGACGGGCATTTGTTGCTTTACATACATAGTTTATATTACACCTGATCATCCCTTATTTTTTAATAATTTTATCTTTATATATTTACATTAATTTTTAATTAATACTTCATTTTCATAAATTTTTGCGCACAATATGACCTATTTATGTGTCGACGTGCCGTAAAACACCATTCATTCATTCATTTTACTTCCATGGGTTTTGCGCACAATATGACCTACTTATGTGTTCCATTCATTCATTCATTACATGGGGCCTTAAAACACCATTAATTCACTGACTACTCATTCATTTATTACATGGGGCCTTTAAGACCGCATTTCAAAAAGTTTGCTTGTTTTGTTTGTGTGGTGTATTACATCATTTTCATGTAGAGTTATATATGACGGTTGATTTTTTGTGTTTGAGGCAGATCGCCTACTTTTCTTGGGTAGAACCAGTACTATATACCTGCCACCATCCGTAAGAATCGATACTTCCTCACTTACAAGTCAAGCTCCCAGTGGGATTCGGCCACGGAGACGATTCATTTGATTTGATTTAAATGGAGTTTTACATCATTTTACATGATTTTAGCACTTACTTTTGAAATTAAAACAATCTGACTGCATGTATGTAAACATTATTTTTTACGAAATGCAAATCACCAAGGAGGGTGGAAGTGGAATGTGTGTGTTTGTGGTGGTGGTGTTGGTGGTGGGAGGAACGACCCCACTAAATTCCGACAAGCATACTTTTCACTTCTTGAATTAGACCTCGTGGCGTTTAAAGTCATAAAGAAATGAACAGTCACGATGTAAGAAGTCGGGAAGAGTGAGAAGTGATGAAATATTGAACTGAATTTTTTTATCGGCTCAACACAATATAGGTTATTTAGAGCCGCCCGTAGAGAGGCAATGCTGAATAGGAATCAGGGAACCTGCCCTACACTTCCTGACAAATGTATTCTATGGTTCTTTAATGCGCTCAGATGATACACGGGACCGAGCAGTTAACGTCCCCATCAACGGCACGAAATTAGAAGTAAATATTTAAAACAAGTTTAACGGACGGAATAAGTCCGAGTTTAGCCGAATTGGAATTTAACGGCACATCACCACAAAACGGTTATGGCCCCAACAGAAATTAACAGGCCCGCTCTCCATTTACTTCTAGATAAAACATATGCAGACTTCTCATCTGCAGAACTGCAGAGCTGATCTGCAGTTGTTTAGCACATGAAACAATACAGGGACGACGATTAAGAATTTTAATGAACATGTGGAGTGTAAAGCTGTCGATCCCATTACAGGGAGAGCCATACCCCGTGCATTCAAGATATCGCTGAACTTTTGTGTTTTAACAACCGTAAACCTAAGCCTTATCTCTGTGTAATGGTTTCCTATGTCCCCAATGAAGGTTATATGTCTCCAATGAAGGTTTTTAAAGTAAAACAAAGAAGAAAAGAAGAAAGACAGAAAGTCAGTGTAACATGAAGTGTAATGAACCCCCAAGCAATAGACATTAAAATTTATTTATAGCAACATACGCTCGACTTCTGTCTGTTACAAACAAAACATTTATTGAAACCTTTGTCATATTAACGCGACCTTTTGCTTCCTGAGGTCAATTGTGCCGCCAGATGTAAATTGTTATCTATTTCTACTGATCAAATAGCTCTGACAAACTAGAAGGGTGTTCCATGACACTTGTGCTACCTATTTCAGCATGTACAATTAGTGAAAGATCAAATTTGACCTCCCCGTGTGGTTGCCGGGGTAGAATACAACCACTGCAAACACACCGTCACATGCAGAGGGGTAGGACCCCCCCATTCATATTCATTTTGTCATTTTTTGTTCATGCTCATTAAAGGTCTTCATCATGACCCCTGCATTGTTTCAGGTGCCATCTCGCTCACATCACTAAGAGCAGTGGCAGAAAAACAATAAACGTGGCTCCAGCGTAAATGGAGATTTTACGATAGAATTTGCAGCAACTCTGCAGTTCAGGGTGAGAAGGTTCTAGGCCCATTTTCCATATTTTATCTCGATGTACATGGAAGATGAGCCTGGCATGTTCATGCCTGTTAGGCGCCATATAACCTGTAATGTGTTGGTGCGCCTTAAAACCCCACTTCAATTCAAATTTGACGATTGTAAACATACTGCGATAGCGATACAAATTATGCCTAGATTTCTTATAAATTTTGAACTGGTCACTTTTTTTGTTATGTGTGTTTATAATTTTAAATAAAGCTACTAGTTGAATTATTCTTGTATTTATAATAAAAACAGTTAAAAACACATCCAAAACAACAACAATAAAGTCAGCAAACAAGAAAATATATCTGTTTATATGTAGAGATAATTACTTCCCTTTATCTTATTGATGTCGTAACCGGTTGACTTATTTTCAACATAGGATCAACGTTGGCCCACTTAGCATGCTTATGTCGGACACTAGATGGTGTTCTGACGTCAAAACAATGGCAAAAAGTGCAGTATGGCTAACGTTTGCAGCATTGCGAAGTCTGATGTGCAACCGCAAGTGGAAAATAGCATGCTAGTTGGGGTAAACATTCAGCAATAACGATACTTACTCTATTACATCAAGAAAAGAATCACCATTATCCATGTCATTGACCAGCTTCACATTTCAGCAAAACCATTTACGAATTGGTATGGTCTTCATTGTGATATCTAATTGTTTTCTTCAAGCTGAAAATAAACACTGATATTTATATTGTTATGCTCCATTTCAGCTTTTATGGAACAGATTTTCTTACCATAAATATAACGTTTTTCGAAACCAAGTTTTCCTTGTGTCACGCAGAATGCACTGATAAAGAGGAACTGGCGGAATGAGTTAATAGCAAAGTTGACCCAGGTTCAGGTCTCACAGGCACCACCGAGTTTCATTGATGCATTCTTGGGCGAGACACTTTCCCTTAGCCTCATCTGTCAGATGGGGTCATTAGTATCATTTATTTGATGTCTGGGGATTTTTTTTTACATACTGACGTTTATAGATACACCCCACGACGCCTCATTGCGTTTGACTAAAATCTGTGTGGACAATTTCAGACCGTGTGTAAACGTTTCTTGTAAGACGTCACTGGGCAAGACACCTATGTTTTGCCGTTCAAACAATGCATAGTACCTAGATTTAAACTGATGTATTTCATATGAAAATATTTTTTGGAATTAAATTTAGTATGAAATGGATAACAAATGATCATGTTTCACTTTAGGTAATTTGTACATTTATAAAATTCAGTGCATCAGTTTAAATTGGCTGTTAATGTCTAGCGCAGAGAAACTCTGCACTAAGTCCAAACATAAAAAAAGTCAAACGCGTTTGCAAGTCAAAAATCGTCTCGCCGTTCGTATTTTATGCACTAATGGGGTCATACACCAGGCAGGCCTGTGTATCAAAGTATATCCCCGAGCTTGTTCAAGAACCATTGGTTCTGGAATAGATTAGGAGTATCAAGCAAGTTCCCGGATTCCTATGTTTCTCAGGGGGAGACCTTAAATAATAAAAATAAAATGTGTTGATGAGGCGTTAAACAACATTCAATCAATAAAGAGTGTGACGTCATAAACAGAAGAAATTGTTTAACCCTTAACCCACTAAGCATGAGTATCTCGTACGCTGATCAGGGTTTACAATGTCCAGCTGCTGATCAGTTATTTTCCCAAAACACCCCTTTGTCACTTAAATGGAATGGTCTTAATTCAAAGAAAGAACAGTCCATTATATATATGTATCGGGTTAAGGATTAATGACTCACAAAAATGTTTTTTAAGTTATTTAGAGCCGCCCCAGAGATAATGGAAGGAAAATATAGGAAACCAGGAACCAGGCTCTACTTTTACTACTGACCAGCTAGAAATAATCATTCAAGACACACAGCAATTTATCTTCACACAAAGCAAAAACCTTTTCTGTTATATAGCAGAGATTCTATTGTAAGCACTTCATAAATTTCCAAATTTATACCTAAACTAAGGAAAATAATTAAATCTAGCCAAAATCAAATCAACATTTTGTTTTTGAGAGAAAACATGCAGTTTAAGAGAATTCAGGTAAGTTTGCCCTGCCTAGGCGACCTAACTCAATATTACATGTCAGTTACGGTTAGTTGCAACTGTGCCGTTATTGCTTTGGAGAAAAATGCATTATTGTTCCTCCTAGTAATCATTGTTCCTCCCAGTAATCTATAAACATGTTTTCATCATATCACAACTTAACCATTGGTTTTCAGAAGCATCCAACTTTTTATTTTATTTCTCAGAACTATCAAGACTACTGACGATAGTCACACAGAAAGTGTCACCTCACAGGGCTGTAAACATTTAAGCCACTAGTCCAGGACAAGTAGGTATGTCACATTTACTCGCTTAAAGGGTATCGTTTCATGTAGATCTAGTAAACGTTTACAGAAGTTTATGAAAAGGGACATAAATCTGCATTGGATAATTGATAAGGAAGAACAGTATATAGTTTCATGACCATAGGTCAATATTTTGCCAAGTTATGAGCTAGGTTGGGCTGCAGGTTAAAGTTTTATGAAAAGGGGGTATAACTCTGCCAAAATGAGTCAGTTATTGGACATGTGTAACAGCATTCCTTAGGTTAAGATGAAGATTTGTGTGAAGTTTCATGAACATATAATGTCAAATACTTTTCAAGCAATGGCCAAGGTTAGGTTGCAGGTTTAAGTGTGACGGACAACGACAGAAGACAATGACTGACGACGGAAGTGATCCCTAAGTGTCTGCCATGCTATGCAGGCAACACAAAAAACATATTTTACTACAATGTTATATTTCAACGTTTTAACGGTTATCTGAAAAAAATATTTACTGGGCAGTAAAAACATTGCAGTCGATATTTCAACGTAATCTCCGCAGCCATAGCGTTCCACTATGATGTATTTGAGTAGCTTGATACCAGGGAGTAAGTATACGGCGAGGAGAAACGGGTTCATAAACGCTCTAGTTTATCGATTTATGTTTTCGCGCTAAAACGCCGCCATTTACTATTTTATTGATACAGGTAAATCGATCGTAAGCGCGTTACATGTGAAAAGTTAAAATTTCAGCCAACATCTCAAATTAGGCAGTTTTTACAGCCTCTTTTTTACGGCTTTCTATTATAATCAACATTATGAAATTACCTTCTTGACAAAGATCAATATGTCTACTATTTATTTTTTGTTATTATTAATGCCTAATATAACCCATACTTCGTATCTCGTTTGCAATAGCTCCACACCATTTTTAATTTGAAAAAATTTCAGCTGATATCTCAAAAGGCGCATTTTCGTCACCTCTTTTTAGGCTTTGTCTTATAATGACCACCTTGAAATTACCTTCTTGACAAAGATAAATATGTCTACTATTCACTTTTTGTTATTATTAATACCTAAATAACCCGTAGTCTCGTATCTCGTTTGCAATAGCTATACACTGTCACCATTTTTTATTTGGCGCAGAGTGGCGCCATCTTTGTTATACGGAACCGTCTGGTTATACATGCAAACAAATACACGCTCTGTATCAGAGGACACAGTGTGAATAAATAATACTTATGTTTACATCTTGCACCTTTATTGAGTTTGTAAGTGTAATAATTTATAAGAACTTGCTGTTTTTCACAAACGCGCTAAACAACCGTAAGTAGTCATGTTCACGCAGTAGTGAAACACACGCGCGACAGCATAAAACGGCAAAACGATCCGTTTCTCCTCCCCGTATACTTACTCCCTGTTGATACTGACGTTTTCGCGTGCGGACAGTCTTGTTGCTACTGTGCTGATTTTCCATAACTCATAATGGCAGTGTGCTGTTTATGGATTTTGAAAAGTACTGATAACAATAGTTTTTCTACTAAAATGCGTTACTATTGATAGTAAGGTACGAGGGGTGTTCTGTAAATAATGCGACTGCTGTATTATTTCGCGAAACTCGTGCAATACTTGCACGAAACCACTTTGTATCGCTATAGTGATCACTGACGCGTGTCAAAGGTAAAAATCTCATTCATACATTCACTGACCTTGATGCAATATACATTGCTTTATAGCGTATTCGTTACACTATATGCAAAATGACTGGCCAACGAGCAGAAAATGTGCTTGCAATTAGGGCCTATATTAGAGGTAGGTCATTACTTGGGTTGAAGCCGGAAGACATTCACCAAGAGGTGTGTGAATTTATGGGGATGGTCAAATGTCGTATAGGACTGTTTGTAGGTGGGTGGCCAAATTTAAATCCGGGCAACAGCGCTTGAAAGATACTGCTCGCCCTGGTGGTCCTGTAACGTCAACGACCAAGAAAAACGTTGAAAAAATCCTGAAAACTGATGCTCGATACACAGCAAGACAATTAGCTGGGATGACAAACTTGTCGTTAGAACGAGTTCATCTAATATTGAAAAAAGCATCTGAAAGTTAAGAAAATAAATGCAAGATGGATATCGCATTTGCTGACGGAGAACCAAAAGAAGTTAAGGGTTACAACAGCGAAAAAAAATGCTGAAAATGTGTCCAAAATACAGCAAAAAATCGTTTGAGAATTTAGTTACGGGTGATGAAACGTGGGTCCATTATTATGAGCCAAAAAGAAAAGTAGCTAACCGAATCTGGGTCACGAAAAAGATGAAACGACCAATTATTGCCAAACAAACGCGAACTGTTAACAAATTTCTGTATGCAATTTTTTTTCACTACCAACGGTCCAACCATACAGACTGCGGTGTCAAAAGGCAGAACTGTCACAGGACGGTTTTATAAAAACATTGTATTGAAACAATTGAAGAAGTACTACAAACAGCGTAGCCCTATAACAGGTCTGAAGTATGTTCGTCTTCTGCATGACAAGGCGCCCCGCCCACAAAGCCCGTATTGTAACGGACTTTTTGGAGTCAGAGAAGATCACCGTTCTCCCGCACCCACCCTTACTCGCCAGACCTGGCCCCTGCGACTATTTTCTCTTCCCAAGACAAAAAATCACTTATCTGGGAAGAGATATAACTCGAGGAATGCCCTGGGATCTGCTGTTTACCAGTGTCTTAAGGGTGTACCTGTTCATGAATACGGAAAATGTTTTCAAAAGTGGATTGTGCGGCTCAAAATGTGTGTTTCGTCTAAGGGGAGTACTTTGAAGGAAATCGCAAAAACAATTGATCAAAAATGATTACAGTATTCTAGTATCAATACCAATCGCATTATTTTTCGGAACACCCCTCGTATGTAATACTTTAACTGAATGTCCAGGCTATTACTTTTTATCTATCATTCCATTCCAGTAATACGACACAAAAATGTTCACTACCATGAGATGTGTCGTAACCTAAATCCAGTCCTTATCTTCAAGGCCAAGGTCAAACTTACACTACGCAGAAAAAATTATCATTTGATTCCAATAAAAGTTTAAACAAATGTTTACCCATATGAGATGATGTGTCGCAACCAACCTCGGCAGGCCCCCACCATCAAGGTCAAGGTAAAGACTTAAAAAGATTATTGCTATAATTTCATATCTAGCTAGGTTACAACTTCCAAATATAATATATTTATATTGAGTAAAACAAAGTTGTTTTTTATTATTCCAGACTTTTTATCTAACATAACAAAAACACACTTTGGTATCAGACATGGAGAATGGCTATTTTCCATGTATTATTCCAAAAAGCTTTTTTTTTTACATGTATTTTATTGATATTTAGTTTCAAATATGGAGGCAAGCCCACTTAACGACATATTTGGCAGTAACCAGACATTAAAAACATGAGGCAAATTTAGTCGTCTGTGACGGGTAGCCTCTTGGTTAGGGTTCAGGGGTGAAGGTCCACAAAAAGCCGACACCCACCGTCAGGCAAGTCCTGATTGAATTCAATTAAACTGCTTTCAAAATATGGACTGGAATCTTATCCTGAATGCAGACCTATTCTAGCACAACTTTTCATGCCGGGGCAAACACAGCAGTCGTGAATGTTAAAAGAAGTTTGTTTTTTTAAATGAGTCCTCGTTTAGACAAAACAGACCACTGAACGACTTGCGTCTCTGACTCACTAAATTGCCAACAGGTTTCTTTTTTTTTCTGGATGGGCCTGTTGGCACAAGTTATACAATTTCAGCAAGCCAGATCTAACCGACCCTCCACAAAAAAATAATTTGAAGGTAGGGAGTACAACAAACCTTAAACATATGACCCATTCAGTGATTTCTGTATATATTTTTTTAATTCACAATCCATTTTTTTATTGACAAATTCAGAAAAAAATAACAATAAAAAACAAACACAATTTAACATTGCATAACAATGCTGCGTGTAAAATGGGAAATGTCCGTTATCGAATTGTCAAAATGCCCTAATATAGGGCCCCATATAAATGTTACAGATTGTGATCGAAGACGAAGTGTTTATTTCAATCTGTAAACAATGGACGTGTCCTCCGTAAATGTACGTAGTCGATTATGTAAAATAATGATGGAAGAGTAATTCAATGACATTTCGTCTGAATAGCTGAGGTCAGGGGCTTTGTGTGAGCTATTTGCGTATTTAATTCCCATTCCCGGGATTGTTTTCTGCAGTTTTCTTATGAGATTTCACAAATATTGCGTATGCGGCCATTTTAATGCAATAGCGCATCGTATCCATCTTTTTCTGAAGATCAAAATGATGCCAGTAAAATTTGGAGCATTCTAGTGGGTAATGAGCTTAAATACGCTAAATTATTCGTTGTCAATGCTCACAACAGCCAGACCCCAACTTTTCCCAGCAAAATTTATCAGCAAAATAATATTCAGAAAACACTCACCGTCATGTAATGTGCCAACATGAAACGGGGTTTACCATTTATTGTGCAGGGAGCAATTTTGACCTTTGGCTTGCAGACGTCATAGGAAAATTTACATATATTTACGCCTATTTCTTGATTGTTTACCCCAAACTAAACTATATTTTAGATTAAACAGGCTGCACTGTTGTTTTATCGACCCAGTCAAAGAAGAATTAGTTGTCGTTCGACTTGGTATTCACAGAATCGCATTAAATAACATAAATAAAAAATTTGTGACGTCACAGGTCAAAGGACAAAAGGTAGGTAGTCGATTTAATTGTTACTATTTTTAGACAGTCACGTAATTGACCTTAGCTTGATTTGCATATGTTTACACCACACGTGATAGGAAATAGAGACGACCGTGACCGTGTGTAATGGTTTGGGTTATGTAAGGTAACAACACATCCCGCTTAGCATTTTAGCTACGAGCCTACGTTATTGCATATATATGTATACATCATTATATTGCATATGTATACATCAATACATTGATGTCACTCTATGGTTTTTGTGCAGATTGTATTAATTGGTAATGTTGCTCATTGATCTGGATCTAGTTTTGTTTTGAGATGTACGCTTGTGAAATGATCGGTTTAAAGATAATCAGTCTGACAAAGAGGCTCTGCTTGTGTTATGGGAACATCACAATTAAACGATATTCTCCCATTACCATTGGTGCTTATGCAATTAAAATATTTTTGTACAAAAAAAATCTACATCATGGCTGTAGCCTATACAGTATTACATGTATTGTTTCTAATTGCAAATTAATTACATTTGTGTCGAGGCTAGAAGGCTTGAGTCGGACTGTATATAAAATTTAAAAAAATTAAAAATTGGGCCCAAGAGTAACTTTTTCTGAACATTTTATACATTATGCTACTCGGAGAGGTTAATAATCACAAATTTCTAAATAAATCATTTTTAAATCGTAAAATTGGGCGTAAATACACTAAAAATTACAGATACATAAAAACAATTATATAACTTTAGGCTTCCTAAAAAGAAACATACCCACAAAACACGAAAAAGTACGCGAACTTGCATATACCACTCTCGTTAGGCCACAACTAGAATACGCATCCACAGTCTGGTCACCATACACTCTCACTAACATAAATAAGGTAGAAATTATACAACGGCGTGCAGTCAGATGGGTAAAAAACAACTATTCACCATATCACAGTGTAACAGATATGCAAACAAATCTTGGCTGGAGAACATTAAAAGACAGAAGAATTGACTCAAAATTGTTAATGTTTTATAAAATATTCCATCACCAGGTTGAAATTCCAATGCCTCCTTATCTCCAACACCCTATCAGAATGACAAGACACATGCACCCGAATTCTCTCATACAAATTCATACAAATGCAAACTTCTACAAATTTTCTTTTTTTCCCCATACAGTCACATTATGGAATTCGCTTCCTCATAGTATTGCTGTCCTGCCAAACATAGATCTGTTTAGGCAGTCAGTCAGCCAGTTAAATCACCATTGAGATCCGGAAGTTGTTGTTTTTAAACTCTTTTTATTTCTTCTATTAACACTCCTTTATTTCACTTATTCACTTAGATAGTCTTATCTATCTACTTTTAGCTTTTCTCACTATTCTCACCGACAAACGCACTTTTTCCTGCTTAAAATACCCGTAAGGGGAGTATAGCAGTATGAACAGATAGATAGATAGATAATGTTTTTATTTTCTATACTTTCTAGAACAAAACAATTATTTCTGTCAAATTATGAATGTTGGTGCATCAATTAATAGCTGTACATGTAAACATAAGATCAGTTTATTGCCTTGGTCAAAATGCTGAAATCCTCATCTTGAAGCAGACTAATATTAACTATAACTGCAGTGAATACATCATTTAATAAGAGTACCGCCTGCTGTGGTTTAGTATTTTGTTGTTGTTGTACCTGGCTCCTGTGGGGAAAAGGGCCTTTATTGTTAATCTGATCTGTACCAAACTTGTCCAAATTGTTGATCTCTCTGAAAGCTCGGACACGTTTGAAAACCAAGTAGGTTACCATAGTAACACTAGAGTTGTGGCCCATGATTTAGTTCATATGCTTTATTTTGCCTCGTTTAGACACTATAGGGCCTTCTTTTTTTTCAATCAGATCTTTACCAAACTTGTATACGTAGAGACAACACCTATCGAAAAAATTACATAAGGAAAAATAGGTATGTTTCCTATTGCATGCTCTAAACAAAATAGGGTGTTGTTTTTTTTAAACTTGTCACAGCTCAGTAGACTACTTTTACCATGCAGCCTTTTATCACCAAATAAAGTTAATTAAAGATACATATTTTGATATATGATACAGAATGGCATACTATATATATATATATATAGGGAGAAACATTTGTGAACTACCAAGGACAGACAACCTTCGGACGAACTACGGCAGGGCGCCTAGCTATGACGAGATACACAGAAATCAAACGTATGAATTCACTCCTTAAAAAAGGTAGCTGCAACACACGTTGATGAACTGTATCTCTACATCATAACACGCTCGTCTGGATGCACAATTAACATATAGAAGCAAACATACATACAATTATAGCTCATATGAATGGGCCAGTCATTTAAGCGTTCAACCACACACAGCTATATTGAGACAGTGACAATGAAAGGTGCCGGATCTTGGGGATACTGTGAATTCAGTAAATATAATAAAGGGAGAGAATTTGATATATATATATATATATATATATATCAGCATTTCATATCTGACACAATCACCTGGTATAAGTGAGGCTGTATCTGAATGTATGCCAAAAGCCACATGGCCAAAACCCCTATGCCTAAAAAATGTATACATAGCCAAAACCCCCATGGTGATTTATACAAGGTAGCCAAAAAAAACATGGTGATTTGAAGTGGTAGCCAAAAAAAACATGGTGGAAAAACACCCTTGATTGTATATATATGATGTAAAATTGTTTCTTGATGATACTATTGAACTTTCTTCTTTATTTCCATACCAAAGATCTACTATACAATATTGAAAATTCTTCTTAATTTTCATACTCACACTAAACATCTACTAATCAATATTAAACTTTCTTCGAAATTATGGTTAATTTACTTTAATTGTAATTAATGGCTGACGGAGATAAAACATCAAACGGTTTAACTGGAATTAATTTAATAATTGCAATATAGGGTGTTTTGTCACCTTTTCCAAACCACTACCCAGCAAGCAAGGGTAAAAGGGACCCATATGGGCTATATCCGGGCACGCCCATGTGGGATTACCCATATGGGTCCTATATGGGTCCCACATTCAGAAAGCAAGGGTAAATGGGACCCATATGGGCTATATCCGGGCACGCCCATGTGGGATTACTTATATGGGCCCTATATGGGTCCCATATGCTTTGCTAGCTGCTTTGACCCACATGGGCTGCCCACATGGGACCCAGGTTAATCCCGGTTGCACTTTTGGTATGGGGCCCATGTGGGCAGCCCATATTGGGCCCGTATGGAAAACAACATTGGACCCATATGGGTCCCATATGCTTTGCTAGCTGGGTAAGAGTGTTGTCTCCAATTTTAATTGATTTTATTTTAATAAATGCAAAGAAGGGTGTTTTCTACACCTTTTCCATACCAACAAGAGTGTTGTCTCCAATTTTAATTGATTTCATTTGAAGTGTGTTTTTCCACCTTTTCCAAACCACCATGGGGTTTTTGGCTACCTTGTCTAAATCACCATGTTTTTTTTGGCTACCTTGTCTAAATCACCATGTTTTTTTTTGGCTACCTTGTATAAATCACCATGGAGGTTATTGCCTGCTATTCAAAACCATCATGGCGCTTTTGGCCGGTTACTGCTGTATCAGCTTGAGACGCCAATGCTGTACAGAGAATAATATATGTGCATTTGATATCACATTCTGTATCGCCCTGAGATGCCCGAGAGCTAATATTGGGCAAAGGCTGATACAGGGCACGTATGAAAAGTTCCATATTTTATCATATACAGCAAAAAATATTTTGTTGATTTTAGCGCTGCGGTATTGGGAGAATAAAACTTAAATATTTATTTCTTGGTGGATGTAGTAGCGCTGATGGGGTCATTGTCGTATCGGGTACTTACAGAAAGGTACCCGGGGTACATTTATGTATACAAAAACGTACCCGAAAATCTTTGAATTCCAGAACGGCCCCCAAATATTCAGAAACGTACCCGGACAAACAAGATCTCATTGGCGGAATTGAAACAATTTAGAACTTGATAAAACAACTGCTTAAACAATATTGTTTATCATTAACTATTGCACTATTGTTCTTAAAGCATATTTAGGCTGCCAATGAAAGTTTCGTTTTCGTGAAGTAACAGAACGCGTTACGGCTGCGTTTTACGACATTGTATTTTGTCTCGGGTACATTTATGTATATTTGGGGGCCTTTCAGGATTTCGATGATTTTCAGGTACGTTTCTGTATACATAAATGTACCCTGGGTGCCTTTCTGTAGTACCAGGTACGACAATGACCCCATCAGCGATAGTAGCGGATCTTACATGAGTGCTTAATATTTATAATGGAATTTATTAACGGAGTTGGCAAAAAGATACGATGCGACGGCTTGCCGAGCATCAAATCATGTATGCTAAAGAGTTTAATAATAATAGATGAGCAAGAAATTGTGATATTCACGTTAAACTCTGTCTGAATGTTCCATGCAAATCATATGGCTTCATATGGCTTAAATCTTTTACACTTTTGCTGTGTAATGCGAATAATTTGCATAGTTATACCACCAGTGCCCAGTGGATTACTGAAAATATAGAATGGTGTTATGTTTCACTCCCATACAGCTACCATATGTATCGTCGTTCAGAACCAATTAAAAAAAATCTCAGTTTGGCATAAAAACTTTTTAGGGTCAGCCACTTAAAAGTGAGTCGGTCGAACAACCGGAAACACATCTATTCATTTTGGCCTAATAATTATCGGGAAACTCGACAGGGTTTGATCTTGCATGTGAAGCTGACGCGCTACCGATATCACCATAAGGCCAAAAAAGAAATAGGTGTTTTTCCTATTGCATGTTCTGAAAAAATAGGGTAGGTAGGTAGGCATTCTCTTCCTTTTTTTTGGAGCAAGGTATTGTGAGATTCTACAAGTATTTATCTCATAAACCCCATACAAGTTGATGATACAACTGAAAGTTTCTCTGTGATGTCAGTTTACCTGGATATATTGTGATAAATCACTGTTCAGAACAATTTTATTTTTTTTCATGAAAAGTTTTAGGGTCGGCCCCTTAAAAATAGGGTCGGTCGGGCCACCGGAAACACAGTTTGTTTGTTTTTGGCCTGAAAGCTATCTCTGCAGGGTAGACTGATGTAATGCTCTTATAACCTATCTATTTACATATACCCACTACTGGGTCCTGTTACATAGGGTTATTGCACTAAAATATTTAAACTTTGTTACACATGTCCAATAACTCTGACTTTCATTTTGGTAGAGGTATGCCCCTTTTAATAAAACTTTATCCTACAACCTAACCAAGTTCATATAACTGGCCTAACTCAAAAGTATTTGACCTATGTTCATGAAACTTCACACACTCATTTTTAGCTCGACCGTTTATGAAAAAACGAGATGAGTTATTGTCATGACTTGATAGGCGTCTGCATCATTGTCGTCTGATTGAATCTTGGTTAAGTTTTGCGTTAAGGTCCACTTTTTAGCTCGACTATTCGAAGAATAAGAGAGCTTATGTAATCACCCCGGGGTCGGCGTCGGCATTGGCGTCGGCGTCCCCACATCAAGGTTTGTGTGTAAGCTGTGTTTACAAGTCTATATCTCTTACATTTCTTATCCTACCACAACCAAATTTGTTCATGGGCTTCCTTGTAGCATTATCTTAAAGGCTGCATAAGCAATTTTGGTTCCTGTAACCCATGGGCTCCCATGGAACCCAAATTATGATAACCCATAAAATGTGCCCCATTTCACATCAAATTTTGCGTGTAAGCTGTGTTTACAAGTCTATATCTCTTACAATTCTTACCCTAGCACAACCAAATTTGGCCATTAACTTCCTTATAGCATTATCGTAAGGGCTGCTTAAGTAATTTTGTTTCCTGTAACCCCTGGGCTCCATGGAACCCAAATTCTGATAGCCCTTAAAATATGTCTGTTTCACATCAAATTTTGCGTGTAAGCTATGTTTACAGGTCTATCTATATCTCTTACATTTTATGTCCTAGCTGACTAAATTTTGGAATTGGTTTCCTTATAGTATGTTGTAAAGGGTTGGATAAGTAATTTTGTCTTCTGCAAATTCTGGCTCCCATGGAACCCAAATTGTGATGGCCCATAAAATGTGCAATAAAGGCAGATCTAGGTTTGCATGTAAGCATGTATATATCTATAATTTTGGTTTGGGATTTGTTATAGCATTATACATCTTATTACTTCGCCCATATTGGGGCATGGGCTCCCCCCTCCCCCACCCCTCTACCCCCGCCCCCACTCCCCTCCACACTTTTTATTTTTTTTTACATATTTCTCTGTTGTTTAGTCAATTCTTACACATATATGTTGCACCCTCCCCGCCCCCACCACGACACCCCCGCCTCTCACCCCATCACCCCCCACCCCGCCCAGACTTGAAACTTTTTACACATTTCTGTGTTGCTTTTGTCAATTCTAACACATATGTTGCAACCCTCCCCGCCCCCCGCCCCCCCCCCCCCCACCTCTCACCCCATGACCCCACCCACCACGCCCCACACTTGAATTTTTATTTTTTTAAAAAAATATGTCTGTGTTATTTTAGTCAATTCTTACACATATATGTTGCAACCCCCTCCCCACTTCCCCCTCCCCACCCCTTTCTTCCCATCACCCCCCACCCCCGCCCCACACTTGGAACTTTTTTTTTTTTACATATTTGTTTGTTGTTTTAGTCAATACTTACACACATATGTTGCCCCCACCCACCACCACCACCCCAGCCCCACTTGAAACTATTATAATTTATTTTTTTACATATTTCTGTGTTGCTTTTGTCAATTCTTTCACATATATGTTGCAACCTCCCTCCCTCTCGACCCCCCACCCCTCTCACCCCATCACCCCCCCACCCCGCCCCACACTTGGAACTTTTTTTTTTTTTTCATATTTGTTTGTTGTTTTAGTCAATTCTTACACACATATGTTGCCCTCGCCTCTCCCCCGCCCCCCAACCCACTCCCGCCTCTCACCCCCGCTCCCCCCACCCAACCCCCACTTGAAAATCTAATTTTTTTATTTTATTTTTTTACATATGTCTGTGTTGTTTTAGTCCTTTCTTACACATATATGTTGCAACCTTCCCCGTCCCCCCCCCCACCCGCCTCTCGACCCTCCCCACCCAACCCCCACACACTTGATTTTTTTTTTTTTTACATATTTCTTTGTTGTTTTAGTCAATTCTTACACATATTTGTTGCACCCGCCCCCCCCCCCCCCCCCCGCCCGCCCCCCCCCCCCCCCCCCCCCCGCCCCCGACTCACTCCCGCCACTCGCTCCCCCCACCCCACCCCACTTGAAACATTTTTTTTTTTTTTACATATTTCTTTGTTGTTTTAGTCAATTCTTACACATATATGTTGCCCCCTCCCCCCACCCCAACCGCTCCCGCCTCTCCCCCCGCTCCCCCCACACCCCACCCCCACTTGAAACTTTTTTTTTTTACATATTTCTGTGTTGCTTTTGTCAATTCTTACACATATATGTTGCCCCCTCACCGCCCACGCCCCCACCCCACCAACCCCCACCTCTCACCACCCCCCACCCCCACAACCCCCCACCCCCAACACCACACTAGAATTATTTTTTTTTTTTTTTTTACATATTTCTTTGTTGGTTTAGTCAATTCTTACACATATTTGTTGCACCTCCCCCCCCCCCCCCCCCCGCCCCCGACTCACTCCCGCCACTCCCTCCCCCCGCTCTCCCCCCACCCCATCCCACTTGAAACTCTTTTTTTTTTTTTTTTACATATTTCTTTGTTGTTTTAGTCAATTCTTATACATGTTGCTCTCCCCACCCCACGCCTCTACCCCATCCCCACTCAAACTCGATTTTTTTTGTTTTTTCCTTCATATTTTTGTGTTGTTTTGGTGAATGATTACATAGCTTCTTACACATATATGTTGCCCTCACCATCCCCACTCCCCCCACCATCCACCCCCGCCTCTCTCCCACCCCCACCCCGCACCCCACTCAAAAGTCGATTTATTTTTATTTATTTTTAAACATATTTCTGTGTAGTTTTGGTAAATGGAGTGTCTACAATAGATTTTGCAGCAACTCTGCATTTCTGCAGATGAGAAGGTTCTAGGCCCATTTTCCATATTTTATCTCGATGTACATGGAGGATGAGCCTGGCATGTTCATTCCTGTTTGGCGCCATATAACCTTTCATGTGTTGGTGCGCCTTAAAACCAATTCAATTCAGTAACTCTTACAGCTACAGCTTTGAAACTTAGCATAGTTGTTCTACATCATAACATCACACAGAAAATCAAGCTTCATAACTCTGTTGTGCATTTTGCAAAAGTTATGCCCCTTTTTTAATTTAGAATTTTGGTTAAGTTTTGCATTAAGGTCCATTTTTTTCAGTAACTCTTACAGCTACAGCTTTGAAACTTTGCATAATTCTACGTCATAACATCACACAGCAAATCTATTTCATAACTCTGTTGTGCATTTTGCAAAAGTTATGTCCCTTTTTGAACTTTGAATTTTGGTTAAGTTTTGCGTTATGGTCCACTTTTTTCAGTATTAAACTATTACAGCTACAGCTTTGAAACTTTGCATAGTTGTTCTTCAGCGTAACATCACACAGCAAATCAAGCTTCATAACTCTGTTATGCATTTTGCAAAAGTTATGCCCCTTTTTGAACTTAGAATTTCGGTTAGGTGTTGCATTAAGGTCCACTTTTTTCAGTAACTATTACAGTTACAGCTTTGAAACTTTGCATAATTCTACACAGCAAATCAAGTTTCATAACTCTGTTATGCATTTTGCAAAAGTTATGCCCCTTTTTGAACTTCGAAATGTGCTTACGTTTTGCGTTAATGTCCACTTTTTTTAGTAATTATTACAGCTACAGCTTCGAAACTTTGCATAGTTGCTCTACATCCTAACATCTACCAGCATATCAAGTTTCATAACTCTTTTATGCATTTTGCAGAAGTTATGCTCTTTTTTGAACCGCAGGCGGTGCTCTTGTTCTCCAAGGAATGTTGTTACCCATGACCAATAACTCTGGCTCATTTGGCAGAGTAATGCCCCTTTTCTTAAACCTTTAGCCTATAACCTTACCAAACTCATAACTGTCCATAACTTGGAAAGTATTTGACCTATGTTCATGAAACAACACACACATTTTCATCTAGCCCAAAGGAATGTCGTAACACATGTCCAATAACTCTGACTTTCATTTTGACAGAGTTATTCCCCTTTACATAAAACTTTAACCTGCAACCTAACCTGGCTTGTATCTTGGCTAAATATTGACCTACGGTCATAAAACTGTCTACAATTTTTCTTTATCAATTATTCAATGCCGTTGACATGTCCTGTAACTCTGACTTGCATTTTGGCAGTGTTATGCCCCTTTTCACAAAATTTCAACCTGCAACCTAACCGAGCTCATAACTTGGCAACATATTGACCTATGAATATTGACCTATGTTATGAAACTTTATACAGTTCTTCCTTATCAATTATCAAATACAGAGTTACCAGTATGCCTTTTTTTTAAAATAAAATTTAACATTTATAAAAAAATCTACTTCATAATTTATGAAGGATTGCACCCCGTCTTAACACTGTATAGTTATATTGGTAAAACAAGCACATGCGACACAAGTGTTCCATGGAACAGTTTCAACACCCTTCTTGTTTTACAAAGTAACAAAAAATATGTTGTGTTGTTACTTGTATCACTGATGTTTTAATAAGTCAAGCTTCCGTGTTATTATTATTCATTTTATTTATTTGAAGGTGATGATAACAGCCTGAATAAGTATGGGTTACCCACAAACTGCCTACAGACATGTATGTACCATATCTGTGCGACTTCCTGATGGGAAGATCAACTCGACGGAACCGCCAGTGGCATTCTGATTGACCCTAAGCAGGGCCTCGTACTTACCCATGCTTCCCTGCTGTATCCCTCGCACATAGACTAAAACCGAAGAAACTGAACAGCTTGCATACTGATGGTGTTATGGACAAAAACTGCTTTGATGCCAGACTGGAATCGAGGTTATTTTACCTAATGATGGAGGGCATCTGGGGGAGGATGATGTTAACAAAGAAGCCAAAATTCATCCGTCATTGTTGAATTGTAATGTGCAGGAAATTGATTTATTGTCTAGGTTTAAAGCAAGCTTACAAATGGTGTTCGAGTGTAGAAATCTTAAAAAGACAATCCAAAAATATTGCCACGTGATCAATGGCAGTTTGTAGACGATATGAGTGAGCAGCAGGATCGCAATAAACAAGATATCAAAAAATGTCGCCCACCAATGAGGAACTCTGCTCGAGCTTTTGCCTTGTTTTGTGCTGTTTAAATTACAAGATTTCTCTTCTAGAAATAGTTTTAAACAAAGCCTGTCATTGAGAAATGCAGAAGACAATCGTCAGGGTGACCCAGTTGAGATATGCGCCACTCCATTTGGAGGCCTGAGTCCCGAGGTATTCATGAACTCAGAAGTCGCGGCATCATCAGTAACCTGGCCGGTCCACGAGGTGTGCTGCTGATGACTGATGCCAGGTGTATTCCAGGAAGCGAGGGGTGGAGGACTCTTCTATTGCTCTAATGGCTACAGGTATGTTGATGGGTTGCTTCATTCATCAAACCTGTTTAAAAGGTGATAACACTTATTCAAATAGGCAATATCACACATTCAAAATGAATGACTGATAAATCAATTACAAATCTGAATAGGGTGATATAGTGATAGGTGATAATCACGCTTGAATACATGATATGATTATCACCTTTAAGCCTGTTTTTCTTTTGTTCCAAAGACAAGTCTTAGAGTGATATCACCCATTTGTTTTGAATCGGTGATATCACAATTAAAAATGAATAAATGATATCACCGATTTTGATAGGTTGACTGGTACTATATTTACTGCAGAACGTTGACTGGTACTGTATTTACTCCAGAAAGTTGTACTGGATCTATATTAACTGCAAAATGTTGACTTGTTCTATATTTACTGCAGAATGTTCACTGGTAGAGGGCACGAAAATTCCACTTGTCCGCTCGCCATGATGATGTGCTCATTGATGCAGGACAAGTAGAAATTCAGATAATTTTTTTTAAAGTTATCAATTTGACCTTCAAATATTACGTAGGACGAGAGAAACAAAATCCATGCTCTGTGGGACTATATTTACTGCAGAACGTTGACTTGTACTATTTTTACTGAAGAACATTGACTGGTTCTATATATATACTGCATAACATTGACTGTTACTGTACTTACAGCAGACCATTGACTGGTTCTATATTTACTGCAGAACATTGAATGACTGGTACTATATTTACTGCAGAACATTGACTGTTACTGTACTTATTGCAGAACATTGACTTGTACTATATTTACTGAAGAACATTGACTGGTTCTAAATTTACTGCATAACATTGACTGTTACTGTACTTACTGCAGAACATTGACTGGTTCTATATTTACTGCAGAACATTGACTGCTACTATATTTACTGAAGAACTGAACATTATCTGGTTCTGTATTTACTCCAGAACATTGACTAAAGCTGTACTGACTGCAGAACATTGACTGTTCTTGCATACTGGTTAAGGTTATCCACATTTTACATGAGTGATGGAAAGCCTGATCTTACACATGGGGGAAGATAAAAGTCACGCTCATCAATAATGACGTCAATAACGTGAAAAGATGCATGATGTCGTGTAAAAAAAAAACACGTTAGTTATTGGCGACATCAATGTACAAAATGTCAATGATATGCAAGAAAAAGGATCGATCATGGATATCCGGTTCAGAGAGGGGTGGACAGAGAGGGAATTCCATCCCTCTGTATTATTGCAGAGCCTCGGTTCCAATAAAAACAATTATACCTTGGGCTGGAATTCCCGATCTTTACCGGATACCCATGAAAGATTCTTATAATACTATATTTACTGAAGAACATTGACTGGTTCTATATTTACTGCAGAACATTGACTGGTACTATATTTACTGCAGAACATTGACTGGTATTATATTTACTGCAGAACATTTGTACTGTATTTACTGACTATATTTACTGTAGAATGTTGACTGGTATTATATTTACTGTAGAATGTTGACTGGTACTATATTTACTGTAGAATGTTGACGGGTACTATATTTACTGTAGAATGTTGACTGGTATTATATTTACTGTAGAATGTTGACTGGTACTATTTTTACTGTAGAATGTTGACTGGTATTATATTTACTGTAGAATGTTGACTGGTACTGTATTTACTGTAGAATGTTGACTGGTACTATATTTACCGTAGAATGTTGACTGGTATGATGATCGCCTCACTCTGCTGGAAAAACAATGAGTGGGTGGGGCTGTCTATGGCATGTGCTATATCTGAGGTGGTGGGCGCCTTACTGTGGCATTTATCACTCGACCCTCGCATCAATATGTCTGTCAACAGCTATGGAGCAAACTTTGGTATGTCCCAATTTGTTATTTCTTTTTAATAACGTTTTTATTACTTAAAGTCCCTATCCTGCAATCAACAGCCAAATTTTACAAAGTATATACATGTATGTACATTTCAAAACCTACTGACCTCGAGGTATCTATACTACTCAAAATTTGCTAAGGATCACTTTTATTCTTCCATATAATTTTATTACTTCACAACAACGATATTAATTTCATTGATACTTCAACAATTCCACAATTTGAATCAAGTCATGAGATCACATGACCATACAGTGCCCTAAATAATTTCATGTAAAATAGAAATAATGCTATTTATTTCAGCAAGAAATTTAGACAGCAAAAAAAGTGATCCTTAGCAAATTTGGAGTAGTATATATAACTTACATATTTTGAGAATCCAAACTCTATAGACACAATATAAACGGCTTTAACCAGCCAGACCAAACCCCAAAACTGGAGCGTTAAATTAAGAATTACCAACTTGTAATTTACGCCCTTGAATTAACCCATACTTTTATTCAGCATGTATACATTAGTATATGACCGGAACTCCTGGATTGAATTTAGATAAACCGTTTTGTAGTGCAATTTTGCCGTTGTTTGGTGGGTAAATTTCTTTAATGTACTTTTTTAAAAGCAGAATTTGCTGTTGTTGTTTTTTGGATTGGGAATTTTTTCACTCCAATTGGGGGGAAAACATACGTTTTGCCATGGTACCGTTTTTCGGTACCAGAAAAAAACTATTTTCAATGTCCGCAAGTGAGATTGGGTCCCAAAATGAGGTTTTATATCTAGATGTGTACGTATTTTAAATTCAAGGAACATTGAAAATAGTTATAATAAATCTTCATATTTTGTTATAATAAGTCTTAAATAACTGATTTTGTTCTCTAAAAAAATCATTTTAAACATTAAAGTTGTATTACAGGTGAAAACTTTGTCAGCAGATTAGTGAGGCGAGTCCATTGTGTCTGTGTTGGCCATAGCTGGGGTTCAGGGGTCAGTATTGACCCTGGTCTCTATCTCACCTGCAGTCATGTACTGAGAGGTGTGGACTATAATGGAGGTATGTATAGCTGTGGGCATTTCCTGCATTATCCAAGATGACCCCCATGGCTAAAATGCTAAAAAAATAAAAGTTTGTTTTGATTAGAACTGTTAAAACTATTTATATGGAAACTTTGTAAGAAGGATTTGAATACTCTACCTACTTATTTGTCGCCTTTTCGAGGAAAAATGCGATATCATACCTAGGGATCACTTTGTCGACTGTCGGTCCAAAAAACCTTGTTATTCATAACTTTCACATCTGGTCAACTTCCGGTAGGTTGAGATATTCAGTAGGTGAAAATAAAGGGGTTTACTCAGACTTTATCCTCAAACTCTATATGAAAATGAAAACATTAGACCAGTCCATGATTTAAATTAAATATATCCATATTGGTGTTTTAAAATCAGACAACACCAAAAGAAGATACATAGATGTAGACAAAAAAATAAAGCTTTTAATATAATTAACAGTACAAACTAGTTTTATAAAGGGCAAAAGTCAGTTGAGCACCAACGATAAACGAGTTTACCCCCTACCAGAATGTGGAGGTCTTTTATTGTATTGATCACTTATTGGTCAAATTATTTTGATGATGTCATGTGAAAGTTATTAATACTGACAAAGCGCTGACAGGCGACACACGTGTTCTGCGAAACACCCGTCTAGTATTATTGTATAATAACTCAAAGCTGTATGGTAGGTACAACATATAAAACATTAAGAGCTAATTTTACAGCTGATCTCAAGCTCTTCTTTGCATTTTTTCTTGAAACTTGATACAATGCGTTACCCTCATTTTAGAATCAGTAGGTCAAAGCTTAATTAAGGTTTTACTAATATAAGGCTAAATGGATCAGAAGAAAGAATAAAATTATATAAATAAATAACTGGATATTTTATTTTGTAATATTTATATATATTTTGTATATTAATTTCTAACAAGTTTTACACACTGAAATGGCAATAAGAAGAATGAAGACTGATATTTGTGTGACTTTCAGTAACAGTGAGCCAGCCTGAAGACCAGGTAGGACAGCCCTGCACTGTTGTGTACAGGGCACCTATGAATCAGCACTTTGATATTGGTCTTATCAAAGACAACCAACATCCGTGTGGCCATTCCACTGAACTCAAATTTGGGATAGTTGAAGAAGGTATGTAATGTTTACAAAAATCGCGCTAAAATTCCCAATTCTAGGGGTACGGGTCATGTTCCCAAAATCATGAAAAAAAGCCCTGTAGGTTCATGGTACATTGATATTTCTTGAAAATTTCAGCTGCTATGATTTTAGCTGTAAAAAGGGGTTGCCCTGCATATTGTTAACAGGTGTCGTCGTGATATCCATAATATTTGTATCTTAATATACCATATAATCCCTAATAAACGCCCCCGGGGGCGTAACATTTTTGAAAAGGGCCTCCAAAATACATAATTTAACTTTTAAATCTGACATTATTTAATGATTTTTTTTACCAAGAAAAACCAAAGTCTCATGTCAATCAATCAATTAATGCATCGGATTCTAACTTTTCTAGTGATTTTGTGTGTTCCATTGTGAATGAAACAGATTGTTTTTAAAAAAATATTTCTGCAAAAATGGTGGGTTGGGGGAGGGCGTTTATTAGGGGAGGGGTGTTTAAAACAATAAAATAAAAACCTGATCTCAATAAATGAAGAAACACTTATCCTAGATTTTTTGGATCAATCTGTTTAACACCATTGTTATCAAATAAGACACAAATAAAGCATACACACAGGTCCGTAGCTACGCTGAGGCACACTGAGGAAGGTGCCAACAGTTTAAGTAGACTTAAAATGAAAATCTTGTCCAGAAAAAAGACACTAAACTCGGGAAATCACATGTAGATATGGAAACTTTCCTGGGGCGAGTGACAACATTCCCACGAACACCGCCAAAAATGGATTTACTTAGGTTAAATTCTGAGCTGGCTATGGGCCTGACATACTGGACTGATGGTATTTGTGATTGCTTTCTCACGTTAAAATGAAGTAACTTTCACCTTGGAGGTTCTTTGTAAATAAAGGAGAATACTTCAATAAAGATGGAGAAAACCAATTCACAGTTAACAAAACTCACTTTAAGTTGAAGTTATATGAATGAAAAAACAGCCAGTACATAATTATGCTGTTTTTCTACAATTGTTGAAACAGGATTTTTATTACATGTTGTAGTTATGCAGATGCGCAACGTGTCTTGGGCTCTGGTACTGTATTTGAAATTAATCTTTCAAATGAAGTGAATGTCCCTTTGTTAATGTTTTGTATTTGATAATACGTAAATCAAAAATAATCTGTATTCAGACTGTGTTTATAGATGCGATATTAAATTTTGTTTTATTAAATAACATGTTCTGATTATTGTTCACAATTCTTTTTTCAGGTGACCTTGTATATGTGATAGGTCACGCTGTATTTAGAGTTGACCTTCACCTTCCTCCAACAGTTACCATAGGGATAGTGTCAAAGATTATCTGTTATAACAACATTCCAGTAATGATACAGGTAATGTCCTTGGAAATATCTAGTTATGGCATGTGTTTGGATTCATAATTCTGGTTAGTGATGGTCAATCGGTTGAAATTTACAACCGATCATCGGTTTCAATCGGTTGCATGTAACCGATCAGTTTTCGGTTATAATAGGTTAGTCAATATATTAAAGTATAACATGTGCATGTTAATCTGTGTTTCAGGCCTTGAACTTAGAATAATTTCTGATAAAGTATGCATTCTTTCCTGTCTTGTTTCTTGTGCCATTGTTATTTCATGTTAATTAGCGAAATTAATTCTGATTGATACAGATTTGTTTATTTGTGTATATACTAATTTTCACAAGTGTAATTCGTAACTGTTGTCACCTGGATAATCAGTTTTATTTCCACTTTTTACATTAACTAAAGGACACTTTTACATTTTACCGATGGTCGATTATAGACTTTCATAATCGATCTTTGTAATCGGATGCCTAAGTAAAATCGATTAATCAGTACATCACTAATTCTGGTAGTACCATTAGTTTAATTTGATGTCAGAACTGTAACCAGACAGGATAATCATATTTTAATCAACAAAATCCAGTCCATGTTAGAAAAGATATCTCAAATTCAAAAGGACAGTATAAACTCAGTTTGGGATACGCACATGTCCATCTGTCCTTACACACAGGTATACTTGTGTGACTAGAGTGGAGGGATAGTGTTATGAGAATATTTAAAAAGGAGTTGACAAAAACTTGTGTGGCTTACAAAGTAAATGGTATTTGTGTGTTAGTCCATCAGTCACACTTTGTTTCTGAAGCACAATTCCAAAACTGTTCAAGATATTTTGTACAAAACTAACATTGCTTGCTGTAAAGTCGAATTGATTTTATTCATCTTTACAGACTACTTGTGCGGTTCATGCTGGTGCCAGTGGTGGTGGGGTGTTTGATAGACATGGTCGCCTAGTCGCTGTAGTAGTGAGCAACTCAAAGTAAGTATATATTCCCATAAGGAGGGGAGTAGGAAAATGGGAAAATTTAGAAAAACAGGGCAGGAGTACCATGTGCAAAGTAAACAGTAAGAGTATGAAAGGAAATGTGAATAACAAAATTATGAATCTTATGTGTCTTTAAGCTCCTGCTTCTCCTTTCTGCATTATGAATTTTAAGATTGCAGCTAGACTGAAGCAGGGCATGAAAATTCCACTCGTCCGCTCGTATTGACGAGTGAAATTCGAATCTGGACGAGTGAAACCCATGAATCGGTCATCCGAGAGGACGAGTAACATTTCAGTAGAAAACAACAAAGAAAATAGTTCTTACATAGTTTATTAAGCGATTAAATGCAGTAAATAGTCGCAACTCTGTTTATTCAGCGATAAACTGCAATTTAAGTCAACCGGATATTGGGAAATTGACGCATTTCCGTTTTGGGACATTCTAAAATGCGGCTCCCGTTCTAATTTTACGGAGCGTGAACATTACGGTATTTGATGTTATACAAATAGTATACTAGTCAGCTTATAGGTGACTGGGGCCAGGGCCTTCAGGAAGGGAAATTGCAAAAAGTATACTGTTTTCCTGTATTGGAGTTTAACATTTTCTAATAAAAAAAATCATTTTTCTTTTTTAAGAGGGGAATTTTTCACAGGAAAAGGGGGGAAATATATACCATGCCAGAGTAACTGTAATGGCCATGATCAGACTGTAGTTAACTATAGAATATGAATATGAATATAGTCACCTATAATACTCGTCAAAGTTTCATAATGTTCATTGATTTATATAAAGAAAAAAACAACACATTATGATGTTTCCCTTTGTTTTATTTATATATAATAGTGTTAAATGATGGTATCTGACTACTTTGTGATCTTTTACAATCAGAACAGGACGAGTAAACACCCTATAAGGACGAGTAACATGTATACAGTATAATATATTTCATCCCCTGTGAAGGATGCGTGGTATTATAGACATGTATTTAATAACAGAAAGCATATAATTAGGTGATGTAGTTCTTAGAAACTGAGCAAATTAATAAACTTTACCGGAATTAATGAAGTATAAAATGTAGGCCAAAGTCCTTGTAACCTATTTTTGATTTGAATGTTCCGTTCTTATCTAGATGTGCCCCGTGTGGTTGCCGGGGGCCCCCGTTTGGTCACGGGGCAAAGAATAGGGCCACTGCAGATCCCTTTGGAGGGGTAGGCAGAGGGGTAGAATCCCCCCAAAATCATGTTCATTTTATCATTTTTTGTTCATGTTCATTAAAGGTCTTCATCATGATCCCTGCATTGTTTCAGGTGCTATTTCGCTCGCAGAAAAACAATAACTTGGCTCCAGCGTAAATGGAGTTTCTACGATAGAATTTGCAGCAACTCTGCAGTTCAGGGTGAGAAGGTTCTAGGCCCATTTTCCATATTTTATCTCGATGTACATGGAAGATGAGCCTGGCATGTTCATGCCTATTAGGCGCCATATAACCTTTTCATGTGTTGGTGCGCCTTTAAACCCCAATTCAATTCAATTCTGATATAGATGTCTATGTTTGACACCTCCAGGTCTGTGGATGACTTAGAGACAGAGTTTACTCACCCTACTGTAATCCTCCTGACCTTCAGACTCGAACATTTATAGGTATCTGAACAACCTCAAATAAATGCCACCGAGATACATAGTTTCATTACACCATTGTCAAGGTCATGTTACTTCAGCGTGGCTTGTGCATATCGTTGTGGTCTTTGGTACTAATTCAGTTCTGTTTGTACTTTACCTTGAGTAAATATTGGATTTGAGAAAACATAATTTCCATTGTAAAAGATATGTTAAACATTTTTGGCTTTTTTTTTTTCTAATTGAGTTTCTGTATAAATATTAATGGAAATACCATGGTTCTGCGATACCAACTCCTGGATCAGCCTCTGGTTTAATTGCATATAATATCCTCACCTTTTCGCCTTTCTTAAACTTTTTTTTTTTTTTAGATTTATCTAATCCATAATTTTGATATTTTGATTTCAGGGACACTGTGTCCGGGGCATGTTATCCCCATGTCAATATGTGTGTTCCCATGGTCACTATAGCTCCTGTCATCACACAGTACATACAAACTAAAGGTTGGTAATACCATTCATAATGGACATACACCACTGTATAAGTAATAAGAACATATAACATATAATTAATTAAGAGCAAAGCCAACATTAAAACATTTGCAAATAATGTATTATAGCTTAGACTGTTATCTGATTTTAGGACTGGTTCAGTAACATAGCAGGAACATAGGTTATTGTCTGAAACATGGATTGGTTCAGTAACATAGCAGGAACATAGGTTATTGTCTGAAACATGGATTGGTTCAATAACTTTGCAGAAATATAGGTTATTGTCTGATACATGCAGTGGTTCATTAACTTTACAGATACATAGGTTATTATCTGATGTTACGACTGTTTCAATAACTTAGCAGAAACAGGTTATTGCATAATGCATGGACTGTTCCAGTAACTTTGCAGAAACATTTATTGTCTGATACATAGACTGTTTCAGTAACTTTGGAGAAGCATAGGTTATTGTCTGATACATGGACTGTTTCAACAACTTTGCAGAAACATAGGTTTGTGTCTGGTGTATGGACATTGCTTTTTTAACCAGGTTTTCCTTTGGAAAAGCCTGGTTATTAGATTCCCAAATGTGGTTGGACGGGCAGGCAGTGTCAAACTCATGGTTTCTGCTCAATAACTTTTGTTAGGAATGTGGTATTGCAACGAAACTTGCTGGGTAGGTAGCTTATATGGCAGGAAGGTTTGGATTGCATTTGGGGTCACTTGGGTCAAAGTTGCTGTTACTTAAAATTAAAAAATGATTTCCGCTCAATAACTTTTGTTAGGAGTGAGGTATTGCGGCGAAACTTGCTGGGTAGGTAGTTTATATGGAAAGGAAGCTTGGGATTGCATTTGGGGTCACTAGGGTCAAGGTCACTGTTAATAAAAACAGACAAATGGTCTCCACTCAATAAGTTTTATTCGGAATGAATATTGAAACAAAACTTTGTAGAAAGCTTATGAACACCTGGTTTTAATTGCCATGTTTCTTGTCTGAAATATAGACTGGTTCAATACTTTTGTAGAAACATAAGTTGCTGTATGATGCTAGAACAGGTTCAGTTAATTGGCATAGGACCATTTTCATTGGGGTCATCAGGGGTCTGGAAATATTTTGAAAATCCACTTGCCCAGTGCAAGTAGATTTTCAAAATCCACTTGCCCTGCCCAAAATGTCACTTGCCCCAATTTCAAAAGTCACTTGCCCCAAAATTAAGCTACCTCGAGACCGCACGCTAAGTTAAATCCATTTCTCTCAATGTTGTTTTTTTGTCATAATTTAACATAATTTCATTGTAAAATTAATGACTTAAATTATGAAGGATCAGCTATAGGTTGTTACCAGTATGCACATATCAGTGTTTCCCTCCACCGGTGGGAGAGGGGGAATGGGGTGTTAGTGGGGATACCCCGAGGATATAACATCACTGATGAACCTGGTACCAAATTGGTAGACTCTAATGCCTATGGAATTAAAATGTACAAGATGCTTGCTTCTAGTGTACTAATTACAAAAGGGCAAGCAGATAACAAAAAAAAAAGATGCATTAGGTCGAACAAAACTTTTTTTCTACTTTTACTTTTGTAATAGACTACACAAGATAAAAAGAATGAAAAGAATGATGCATTAGGTAAAACAGAACTTTTTTCCTACTTTCACTTTCGTTATATAATTCATGTAGATAAATCTTGTGTGTTTGGAAATTATTAACACGGTCAATGCCTAAATCTGACTGGTACTGTAGTTGTTTTTCTGTTAATATCTTTTGAGATGCCAAATTGCAATTCTTCGAATAATTATCGAAATTAGCCAAGGTCGAAGCACATCTTGGATACAAAGGCAAACTTGAAGTTCAAAACAAAAACATGCCATTCCGTCATTGATCTCGGATTCATTCAAAACAAACATGGCATTTTGAAATAAAAACAGATTCACACCTATTTACGACATGCGTCGATAGTATCTTTGCTCATCAAACAACGCCGTCGAATTGCCATAATCGTTTAATTGCCCTACTTGTTTACAAATTGGTTTGATGGAATCGCCATTGCTTCACGTTACCACGTGATACTACTGCTGGTAGTGAACGGGCGTTGTTTCATTGGCTGATAAAAATAAATTGGTTATTTGATTGGATAATATGGATACAGTACTAGGTTAAGTGTTGCGTCATGATTTTTAATTATTGAACAGAATATTACCTACGGCTACGACACACCGACCGACATACAAAGTGACAACACCATCTCAATAACTGATTTACACACTGATATGTATTTCACACTAATCTGGTGCGTGACTTACTTCCTGCATAGAGGGGCTCGTTACGGGGGTATATTTCACACGGTATACAAATTCTTAAGACCGCGCGTCTTTAATAGAAGATTGGCACCCCAAGCGTTCCTTGGCCAATCAAATTCTGATAAACTGTCAAGTGGGAGGGATCAAAAAATAACGAACAACACAGGTCAATTTTAACGGGTCAGGTTTATGACACTTATAAGTAATTGCTCGCGGCGAAAGCGACGGGTGGTTAATTACTACGCAATTATCGGCGAATTTCACAGTCCAGGCAAATTTTCCCTTGATTTTTATCTAATAATGAAACGTCCATCGGGCAAGTGACGGACAACCAGATTTACGAAGGTCACATGCCTACACCCAAAATCCACTTGCCCGGGGCGTCGGGCAACCATATTTCCGGAGCCCTGGTCATGTTTAAATATTAACAAATCAGGTTTTTCTTTCATTCCTTTATTTGGTATCGATATAGAAAATAGTATTTACAATAATGACTATCGAAGTAAGTATCACAGTGTCGGTAAGCATATTTGAGTAAATGTAATTATGATATCTCGTCCTAGTTCATTTCCAACATTTTCAATTGAACTTTTAGCTTTACAAAACAATCACCGCCATTATTGCTGGGTCTCAATAAAATAACTTTGTCATACCAAAATTACAATTATTGTCAGTGAACTGATAAATGCAATTACAACAAGTTTAGCAATATTTTATAGCAATTTTATATTTATAATTCAGATAAAGCAGTGCTGCAAGACCTTCACATTAGGAACAAAAGAATTGGCCAGATATGGAGTATTGGAACTGAAGGTACTTATACTGGGTTTGCTTGTATGAATCGGTACTAATAATGGGTTTGCCTGTATGAATCGGTATTAATAATGGGTTTGCCTGTATGGATCAGTACTTATAATGGGTTTGCCTGCATATATTGGTACTAATAATGGGTTTGCCTGTATGGATCGGAACTAACAATGGTTTTGCCTGTATGAATCGGTACTAATAATGGGTTTGCCTGTTTGGATCGGAAATAATACTGGTTTTGCCTGTATGGATTGGCACTAATAAAGGTTTTGCCTGTATGGATCAGTACTAATAATGGTTTTGCCTATATGGATCAGTAGTAATAATGGTTTTGCCTATATGGATCTGTACTAATAATAGGTTTGCCTGTATGAATCGGTACTAATAATGGGTTTGCCTGTATGGATCGGAACTAATAATGGTTTTGCCTGTATGAATCGGTACTAATAATGGGTTTGCCTGTATGAATCAGCACTAAAAATGGGTTTGCCTGTATGGATCGGTACTTATAATGGGTTTGCCTGTATGGATCGGTACTAATAATGGGTTTGCCTGTATGAATCGGTACTAATAATGGGTTTGCCTGTATGGATCGGAACTAATAATGGTTTTGCCTGTATGAATCGGTACTAATAATGGGTTTGCCTGTATGAATCGGCACTAAAAATGGGTTTGCCTGTATGGATCGGTACTTATAATGGGTTTGTCTGTATGGATCGGTACTTATAATGGGTTTGCCTGCATATATTGGTACTAATAATGGGTTTGCCTCTATGAATCGGTACTAATAATAGTTTTGCCTGTATGGATCGGAACTAATAATGGTTTTGCCTGTATGAATCGGTACTAATAATGGGTTTGCCTGTATGAATCGGCACTAAAAATGGGTTTGCCTGTATGGATCGGTACTTATAATGGGTTTGCCTGTATGGATCGGTACTTATAATGGGTTTGCCTGCATATATTGGTACTAATAATGGGTTTGCCTCTATGAATCGGTACTAATAATGGTTTTGCCTGTATGGATCGGAACTAATAATGGTTTTGCCTGTATGAATCGGTACTAATAATGGGTTTGCCTGTATGGATCGGAAATAATAATGGTTTTGCCTGTATGGATTGGCACTAATAAAGGTTTTGCCTGTATGGATCAGTACTAATAATGGTTTTGCCTATATGGATCAGTACTAATAATGGTTTTGCCTATATGGATCTGTACTAATAATAGGTTTGCCTGTATGAATCAGTACTAATAATGGGTTTGCCTGTATGGGTCAGTACTAATAATGGTTTTGCCTGTATGGATTGGCACTAATAATGGTTTTGCCTGTAAGGATCGGTACTAATAATGGGTTTGCCTGGATGGATCGGTACTAATAATGAGTTTGCCTGTATGGATTGGCACTAATAATGGTTTTGCCTGTATGGATCGGTACAAATACTGGGTTTGCCTGGATGGATCGGTACTAATAATGGTTTTGCCTGTATGGATCGGTACTTATAGTGGGTTTGCCTGTATGGATCAGTACTTAAAATTGGTTTGCCTGTATGAATCGGTACTAATAATAGGTTTACCTGTATGGATTGTTACTAATAATGGGTTTACCTGGATGGATTGGTACTAGTAATGGTTTTGCCTGTATGGATCGGTACTAATAATGGGTTTGCCTGTATGGATCGGTACTTAAAATGGGTTCGCCTGTATGGATCAGTACTTATAATGGTTTTGCCTGTATGGATAGGTACTAATAATGAGTTTGCCTGTATGGATTGGCACTAATAATGGTTTTGCCTGTATGGATCGGTACAAATACTGGGTTTGCCTGGATGGATCGGTACTAATAATGGTTTTGCCTGTATGGATCGGTACTTATAATGGGTTTGCCTTTATGGATCAGTACTTATAATGGTTTTGCCTGTATGGATCGGTACTAATAATGGGTTTACCTGGATAGATTGGCACTAATAATGGTTTTGCCTTTATGGATCGTTACTAATAATGGGTTTGCCTGGATGGATCGGTACTAGTAATGGTTTTGCCTGTATGGATCGGTACTAATAATGGGTTTGCCTGTATGGATCGGTACTTAAAATGGGGTTGCCTGTATGGATCAGTACTAATAATGGGTTTGCCTGTATGGATCAGTACTAATAATGGTTTTATCTGTATGGATCGGAATAATGGTTTTGCCTGTATGGATTGGTACCTGTATGAATTGGTACTAATAATGGGTTTGCCTGCATGGATTGGTACTAATAATGGTTTTGCCTGTATGGATCAGTACTAATAATGGGTTTGCCTATATAGATCTGTACTAATAATGGGTTTGCCTGTATGTATTAGTACTAATAATCGTTTTGCCTATATGGATCAGTACCAATAATATGTTTGCCTGTATGGATTGGTACAAATAATGGGTTTGCCTGTATGGATTGGTACTAATAATAATTTTGCATGTATGGATCAGTACTAATAATGGGTTTGTCTGTATGGATTGGTACTAATAATGGGTTTGCCTGTATGGATCAGTATTTATAATAGGTTTGCCTGTATGGATATGTATTAATAATGGGTTTGCCTGTATGGATCAGTACTAATAATGGTTTTGTCTTTATGGATCAGTATTTATAATAGGTTTGCCTGTATGGATCAGTACTAATAATGTGTTTGCCTGTATGGATCAGTACTAATAATGGGATTGCCTGTATGGATCAGTATTAATAATGGGTTTGCCTGTATGGATATGTATTAATAATGGGTTTGCCTGTATGGATTGGTACTAATAATGTGTTTGTCTTTATGGATTGGTACTAATAATGGGTTTGCCTGTATGGATATGTATTAATAATGGGTTTGCCTGTATGGATTGGTACTAATAGTGTGTTTGCCTGTATGGATCAGTACTAATAATGTGTTTGCCTTTATGGATCGGTATTAATAATGGGTTTGCCTGTATGGATATGTATTAATAATGGGTTTGCCTGTATGGATCAGTACTAATAATGGTTTTGTCTTTATGGATCAGTATTTATAATAGGTTTGCCTGTATGGATCAGTACTAATAATGTGTTTGCCTGTATGGATCAGTACTAATAATGGGATTGCCTGTATGGATCAGTATTAATAATGGGTTTGCCTGTATGGATATGTATTAATAATGGGTTTGCCTGTATGGATTGGTACTAATAATGGTTTTGCCTGTATGGATCAGTACTAATAATGTGTTTGCCTGTATGGATATGTATTAATAATGGGTTTGCCTGTATGGATCAGTACTAATAATGTGTTTGCCTTTATGGATCAGTATTAATAATGGGTTTGCCTGTATGGATCAGTACTAATAATGGGTTTGTCTTTATGGATTGGTACTAATAATAGGTTTGCCTGTATGGATCAGTACTAATAATGGGTTTGCCTGTATGGATCAGTACTAATAATAGGTTTGCCTGTATGGATCAGTACTAATAATGGGTTTGCCTGTATGGATTGGTACTAATAAAAGGTTTGCCTGTATGGATCAGTACTAATAATAGGTTTGCCTGTATGGATCAGTACTAATAATGGGTTTGCCTGTATGGATCAGTACTAATAATAGGTTTGCCTGTATGGATCAGTACTAATAATGGGTTTGCCTGTATGGATATGTATTAATAATGGGTTTGCCTGTATGGATCAGTACTAATAATAGGTTTGCCTGTATGGATCAGTACTAATAATAGGTTTGCCTGTATGGATCAGTACTAATAATGGGATTGCCTGTATGGATCAGTATTAATAATGGGTTTACCTGTATGGATATGTATTAATAATGGGTTTGCCTGTATGGATTGGTACTAATAATGTGTTTGTCTTTATGGATTGGTACTAATAATGGGTTTGCCTGTATGGATATGTATTAATAATGGGTTTGCCTGTATGGATATGTATTAATAATGGGTTTGCCTGTATGGATCAGTACTAATAATGGTTTGGTCTTTATGGATCAGTATTTATAATAGGTTTGCCTGTATGGATCAGTACTAATAATGTGTTTGCCTGTATGGATCAGTACTAATAATGTGTTTGCCTGTATGGATCAGTACTAATAATGGGATTGCCTGTATGGATCAGTATTAATAATGGGTTTGCCTGTATGGATATGTATTAATAATGGGTTTGCCTGTATGGATTGGTACTAATAATGGTTTTGCCTGTATGGATATGTATTAATAATGTGTTTGGCTGTATGGATCAGTACTAATAATGTGTTTGTCTTTATGGATTGGTACTAATAATAGGTTTGCCTGTATGGATCAGTACTAATAATAGGTTTGCCTGTATGGATCAGTACTAATAATGGGTTTGCCTGTATGGATCAGTACTAATAATGGGTTTGCCTGTATGGGTCGGTACTAATAATGGGTTTGCCTGTATGGATCAGTACTAATAATGGGTTTGCCTGTATGTATCAGTACTAATAATAGGTTTGCCTGTATGGATCAGTACTAATAATGGGTTTGCCTGTATGGATCAGTACTAATAATGTGTTTGTCTGTATGGATCAGTACTAATAATGGGTTTGCCTGTATGGATATGTATTAATAATGGGTTTGCCTGTATGGATCAGTACTAATAATAGGTTTGCCTGTATGGATCAGTACTAATAATAGGTTTGCCTGTATGGATCAGTACTAATAATGGGATTGCCTGTATGGATCAGTATTAATAATGGGTTTACCTGTATGGATATGTATTAATAATGGGTTTGCCTGTATGGATTGGTACTAATAATGTGTTTGCCTGTATGGATCAGTACTAATAATGGGATTGCCTGTATGGATCAGTATTAATAATGGTTTTGCCTGTATGGATATGTATTAATAATGGGTTTGCCTGTATGGATATGTATTAATAATGGGTTTGCCTGTATGGATCAGTACTAATAATGGTTTGGTCTTTATGGATCAGTATTTATAATAGGTTTGCCTGTATGGTTCAGTACTAATAATGTGTTTGCCTGTATGGATCAGTACTAATAATGTGTTTGCCTGTATGGATCAGTACTAATAATGGGATTGCCTGTATGGATCAGTATTAATAATGGGTTTGCCTGTATGGATATGTATTAATAATGGGTTTGCCTGTATGGATTGGTACTAATAATGGTTTTGCCTGTATGGATATGTATTAATAATGTGTTTGGCTGTATGGATCAGTACTAATAATGTGTTTGTCTTTATGGATTGGTACTAATAATAGGTTTGCCTGTATGGATCAGTACTAATAATAGGTTTGCCTGTATGGATCAGTACTAATAATGGGTTTGCCTGTATGGATCAGTACTAATAATGGGTTTGCCTGTATGGGTCGGTACTAATAATGGGTTTGCCTGTATGGATCAGTACTAATAATGGGTTTGCCTGTATGTATCAGTACTAATAATAGGTTTGCCTGTATGGATCAGTACTAATAATGGGTTTGCCTGTATGGATCAGTACTAATAATGTGTTTGTCTGTATGGATCAGTACTAATAATGGGTTTGCCTGTATGGATATGTATTAATAATGGGTTTGCCTGTATGGATCAGTACTAATAATGTGTTTGCCTTTATGGATCAGTATTAATAATGTGTTTGCCTGTATGGATCAGTACTGATAATGTGTTTGTCTTTATGGATTGGTACTAATAATAGGTTTGCCTGTATGGATCAGTACTAATAATAGGTTTGCCTTTATGGATCAGTATTAATAATGTGTTTGCCTGTATGGATCAGTACTTATAATGGGTTTGCCTGTATGGATCAGTACTAATAATGTGTTTGTCTGAATGGATCAGTACTAATAATAGGTTTGCCTTTATGGATCAGTACTAATAATGGGTTTGCCTGTATGGATCAGTATTAATAATGTGTTTGCCTGTATGGATCAGTACTAATAATGTGTTTGCCTGTATGGATCAGTACTAATAATGGGATTGCCTGTATGGATCAGTATTAATAATGGGTTTGCCTGTATGGATATGTATTAATAATGGGTTTGCCTGTATGGATTGGTACTAATAATGGTTTTGCCTGTATGGATATGTATTAATAATGTGTTTGGCTGTATGGATCAGTACTAATAATGTGTTTGTCTTTATGGATTGGTACTAATAATAGGTTTGCCTGTATGGATCAGTACTAATAATAGGTTTGCCTGTATGGATCAGTACTAATAATGGGTTTGCCTGTATGGATCAGTACTAATAATGGGTTTGCCTGTATGGGTCGGTACTAATAATGGGTTTGCCTGTATGGATCAGTACTAATAATGGGTTTGCCTGTATGGATCAGTACTAATAATAGGTTTGCCTGTATGGATCAGTACTAATAATGGGTTTGCCTGTATGGATCAGTACTAATAATGTGTTTGTCTGTATGGATCAGTACTAATAATGGGTTTGCCTGTATGGATATGTATTAATAATGGGTTTGCCTGTATGGATCAGTACTAATAATGTGTTTGCCTTTATGGATCAGTATTAATAATGTGTTTGCCTGTATGGATCAGTACTGATAATGTGTTTGTCTTTATGGATTGGTACTAATAATAGGTTTGCCTGTATGGATCAGTACTAATAATAGGTTTGCCTTTATGGATCAGTATTAATAATGTGTTTGCCTGTATGGATCAGTACTTATAATGGGTTTGCCTGTATGGATCAGTACTAATAATGTGTTTGTCTGTATGGATCAGTACTAATAATAGGTTTGCCTTTATGGATCAGTACTAATAATGGGTTTGCCTGTATGGATCAGTATTAATAATGTGTTTGCCTGTATGGATCAGTACTACTAATAAAAAAAATCCCTTTGGATTAAATGAATACCAAATTGAACTGTGGAACTGTATCTTCTAGGTAGAACATACCTAAAACAAACATATTGAATGGACAATGTTACTGACATTCTTATTCATTGCCAGTATGGCCCAGTATATAGTTGTCATTTTTGTTGTGCTCGTTAAAGGTCTTTAGGCGCCACTTGAGTAGTGGATGAGAACGGTGGATCCAGCATGAATGAAGCGACTAAAGGAATTTGCAGCAACTCTTATTTCTGCAAGTGTAAAAGTTCTAGGCCCATTCTGTATATTTTTATTTCATTGTAAATGTAGAGGGCCTGGAATGTTCATTCCTGTTGGTGACATAATTATGAAATTTTTGGATTGGTACCTCTTGTTACAGTATCATGTTTAAGCCACATGAATGAAGCGACTGCAAGGAATTTGCAGCAACTCTTCAGTTCTACAAGTGTAACAGTTCTAGACCCATTCTGCATATTATTTTTCATTGTAAATGTAGAGTGGGCCTGGAATGTTCATTCCTGTTGGTGACATAATTATGACCTTTTTAGATTGGTTATAGGATCATGTTTAAAATAGCAATACATTCGCAGATTATTGCTGATAGTTTAATGTATTATTCTCTTTACTTCTATTTTCAGCTCAAGCAGTGATGAGCCATTTGTGATCATGTGACTAGGTCATTCCTTGTAACTATGGCAACATGTCAACAAAACTGTGCAATATTTTGAAATGAGTTTGTTATGAAATTAATAAATAAAAATGCAATTTCAATGTTGTCTTTGCTTAAACATGTTTAGCTTTTTACAATAACTATATATTGCCTGTATAAGAGATATACTTGATTATGTTGACGCAGTATGGGATAACTATACACAGCTAGACTCTGGCCTATTAGAGAGCATCCTAGATGAAGTAGAATGAGTAATAACAGGTCTCGGGTGCAACTCCTCTAGATAATATGTATACTGAAAAATAAAGTTTAGCAAGCCCTTGTACACATCTAGCTTAAACAAATGTAATGTTATTGGCATTGATGCTGCATATGGAGGAGCACGTGACATGGAGGAGCACGTGATTAAAAATATTGGGGGTAAAAGACTGGCCAAAATGTTGGGGGTAAAAGACTGGCCGTAAGATCGTATTCTGCATATGGAGGAGCACGTGATTAAATGTGTTGGGGGTAAAAGACTGACCATAAGTATTGAAATTGGCACTGTGTCATAGGTCCATATATTAGGTAACTATTACAGCTACAACTTTGAAATTTTATACACTGGTTCTACATCATAACATGACCCAACATATCAGGTTTCATAACTCTGTGCTGCTTTCTGCAAAAGTTATGCCCCTTTTTGAACTTAGTATATTTTTTGATAAGGTCTACTTTTTAGCCATTATGTTTTTGGAAAAAAATACGACATTGTCATCCCTTCATCCCGTCTGCTTATTTGGTTAAGTTTTATGTTAAGGTGCACTTCTTTCAGTAACTATAACAGATACAGCTTTGAAACTTTGCTTGAGCATGCTATTTCCTGACGCAGGCCATGCAATACTGGTTTCCACCCAGATAAATCATGATCAGCCCTAAGTGGCACACACCTATGACAAAAATCAGTGTCAAACATTCAAAAAAAAAAGTGTATGATATCTTGCCACTACAAACCACTTCTTCCGATTACATGTCCACCTATCCCAGCCATTTGTCATAGTACACATTTCACTGATCATATCAGCATCTTTTTTTTTTTCTTTTTTTTACTTAATTCAAACTACCTCAACATTTTAAAAATCTTACATTCTAGAAATATATATCATCAGCAATTAATGCAAACACTTAAATATGTTTTGATATCTTAAATATGTGCCTTTGTTCTCAAGTTACTATTGCTTACTGTTGCCATATAACTTTTTATACTTTTTAAAATATTTCTACATTTTTGTTGTTATATAATAAAAATTTGCAAATAAATACATGTTTGATTCCTCCTTATGAAAACATTCTGTTTTGCGTATTCTGTGCTGCCCTGATGCTTTGCATCAGTTTCTTCTTGTTTTATATTGTGAAGTATTTTAAATCATTGGCATGACTTCAGTTGATCTTCTTTTACACTTACTTTCTGTATGCCAGTGTATCAGAGTTATCTCCCATTTAGTTAAAACATACTATTTCACTTTTAAATACAAATAAGGTAAAGAGCAAGATCAAAAATTACAAAATAACTGTTATGGGTCTCGAGTTATAAAAAACGCTAAAACATTCGACAATTTCCTTTCCATTATAAAGATCAGGGAGTAAGAATATAGGGAACCAAAGTTTACCATTTGTGAATTACCTCCCTTTACATTGAAATCTGTAAAACATGTAGATTACCACATGTTGCTATTGTTTTCGCATATTTCTTTTAAGACTTATTCCCTTAATGTAACTGGTAATTATGTAAGTTATATTGCCCATGACCACGTCTAAACATATCCTAGAATCTGGTCAAGGGGATTTATATACTGAGGGAAAAAAGTTTAGCAAATTTTTAGATGAAATAATACTGTATTAAAGATATACTGACATTTTGGGACTTTAATGGCTTGACCCCCTACGTTCGTTTATATTCGTTACATCATTAAGATGTTTGACTGTTATTGGTGTGTGTTTAATAGTGTGTCTATGGCAGTAGTTTCTTGATTTACAACCAAAAATGTATTATTTCCAGGGTGCAACAAAAACTGGCTAAACTTTTTTCGCTTGGTATATGTTATTTACTTGCTAAACTTATTTTTATCAGTATATATACTGAACTGAACATAGAAACATTAGCAAAAATAAGAAAAAAGTAATTCAACTGAGTACACAACTTTTGCTAGTAAGACAACTGCCTTGTCTGTATAAATAATCAGACTTGCATTAACCTTTAGACATAATGCTATAAACAAACAGTTCACCTATACAGAAACAAGTGATTCAATGGTATAACCATATAACACTAAAACACTAAACACTTAAACATAAAAATATTAGGCTCTTTCCAGCTTTTTTTTAACCAAATAACATGCACTCAGCTTTGTCTAATGTAATTAATAAGCCAAGAGGAAACAGTTTCCTAATACCCATATCATTCACTGTTAACAAAATGGTTCCAAAATACTGCCCAGAGGCACTCCACCAGTAACTTCAGCTATTAATCAGAACTAGTGTTAACATTTATAATTTGTTTTCTGTCACTCATATATCATAAAAAAGGACCAGTATTGCTCAACTCACTGACTACGTGTAAATAATGGGAAGGATGACAATTACTGTTTATACATGTAAGAAATAGAACATCGTTTACGGTGAATTATTGTGTAATATATCATGGTTTGGAGTTCAATTGTAAACAATAATTTTACGAGCCCGAAAATTCACCGTAAACGATGTACTATTTCTATTGATAATACCGTTAAAATGCGAAAATAATGCACACATCTGAAATATTTCCAATTGCTTTGCTTTATACTCTCCTAACGTTGCAAAAATTACAGTGATATATCGTTGAATATAACGAAAGATATTTTAAACTAGGCTTATAGTGTGGGTGTATTAGAATTATTCATAAAAGTTAGAAAAAAAATGCTACAAAATATTACTTGCATAAAACACTATACATGCACAATTATTTACATAATATTTTTATTATTTCAAAACGAGGTTGCTTTTAGTAAAAACAGATGACTCCCCTTCTGAAGAAAGGGTCAAAAATTGTTCAACTGGAACATGATCATCCCTACCAAGTTTCATCAAAATCCGACCAGGGTTCAGGAAAACTAGTCCCGACAACGTCTGTGTATGAAAACCTTCAAAGGACCATAACTCCGCCAAAAATCATTCAATTGGAATACGGCAAGAATATGTGCAACCATGTTTCGTTGAAATCTGACCAGTGGTTGAGGAGAACTAGTTTGGACAAAGTTTGTGTATTAAAACTTTTAAAGGGCCAAAACTCCACCAAAAATCATTCAACCGCAACGCTACAACTATATGCGCAACTGGACTTGTTACTGATCATCCTTACCGAGTTTCATTGAAATCCAGCCAGGGGACATCCCTGCTTCCCTGGACTTCAAGACAACTAGTCCGGGCAAAGTTTGCATATTAAAACCTTTAAAGGGCCATAACTCTTGTCAAAGAATTGGACCGGACCACGGAAACGATATGGACTTGATACTGATCATCCTTGCCAAGTTTCATTGAAATCCAGCCAGGGGTTCAGGAGAACTAGTCGAGAACTAGTCGAGACAAAGCTTCTGTATAAGGAGCCATAACTCGGCCAAATAGCATTCAACCGGAACACGGCCATGATCTGCTCATGGGGTGGGGGGGGGGGGGATTTATTTATAGTATTTGTTTTAGTTATTTATTTATAGTATTTGCGGCTCAGGTGCCAGTGGTTCAGGAGAACTAGTCTGGATAAATTTTTCAATTAAAACCTCCGTCAAAAACAATTCAACCGGCAGACAGCAACGATATGCGCGACTAGGCTTGATACTGATCATCCCTGCCAAGTTTCGTTGAAGTTCGGCAGAGGTTCAGGAAAATGATCCTGGACAAAGTTTGTGTATTAAAACCTTTAAAGGGTCACATTTCTGCCAAAAAGTATTCAACCGGAATCGACGATTGTGCAAAGCCGCAATGCTTGGCACTGATCATCCTTGTCAAGCTTCGTTGAAATCCGGCCAGGGGTTCAAGAGAACTAGTCCAGACAAGTTTGTAATTAAAACCTTTAAAGGACCATAACTCAGCCAAAAACCATTCAACCGGAACAGGGCGACGATATGCGTAACTAGGCTTGGTACTGGTCATCCATGCCAAGTTTCGTTGAAATCCGAAGTGGGGGTTAAATTGCCTTATTTTAACATTGTGTAAGGCAATAACTGTAACAAATGGTACCCTTCCAATCAGATCTGTTGAAAAGCAGAACCTATCATGTTAACAAACTGAAATGTATTTATTTTGACATAATCAGTTGCAATAACTCTATAAGGCATACATGTGCCAATTATGCTTATCGTCAAACTTGTCCGAAAAAAAACTTAAAATAAATTTGGTGAAAATCAGAAGCCATATCCTCAAGTTATTGCGTAAACAACGCAATGTCCTTACGTTGTCAGAGGCAGAAACTCTGTAATGCATGCATCAATTTTCTCATTGTCAGACTCATCCTTGTTAAAAGATACTTCTAATCAGAATTAGTTATCCTTTAACTCCATAACTCATATGTCAATTATTCTCATTGTAAAAATCAATCGAGATCTTATTAAAAAAAAAAAAAAAATTAAGTGGAAATCAGAAGCCAACTACCGTACTAAGTTTGTGTGTAAATAATGTGTGTTTTTTTCAGTTTGACGTTAATCAAGGGTGGTAACTCTGTAACACTAGCATAAATTATGCCTGTTGTCACACACATCTGAGATCCCATTGAAACAAACCCTCATATCAAATGTTTACGAAATCAAAAGCAGTTTAGTAAAGGTATTGTGTAACACTGAAATTCCCTCTATTTGTCTTAATCAAGGGCAATAACTCTGTAACAGCTTATAAGAGAGCTTATTAAACAAAACTAAATCAAATTTGGTAAACATCAGAGCCGTTTAAACATTAAATAAAGAGCCATATTAAAGTCGTTTGTGCCTAGTCACCAGTATTTGACCTCGTATAATCTTTATAATCATAATTCTGATGTTTGTTATCCGATAATATTAGTTTTTCAACTCGTCAGAGCTTGTATCGACACTGAGATCCTGACCAAGTTTGATAGAGATCGGATGCAAAACAAAGGTGACAGAATGTTGACAACAAAAGACTGATGACGGACAATTGGCCAGTAGAGCTAACAGGAGCTTCAGACATCATGCTCGATTTATCGAAGTCAGTTTTAAAGGTGAATGGTAACCCTTTTCGTAGTAGTATCAATTAACAAAGTTAACTCTTAACATCATATAGACATTTCTTTATAGTCCCGGAGAGAAACATTTAAAACCGCTACTAAGTTGTATGTAAATGCATGACGTAGATACTACTTTAACCACTGCGTGATTGCACGGGGAAATGAGGTAAATATGATTTGTATAGCTGTACAACTATTGCCAGATAATTACCTGTGGAATAATTTACGTGTTCAAAGTTTTCTACCTCACCAAATAAAATCGTATTCTCGATTTTCACAAATATTGCAATGTGTGAATTGTAAATATCTATTGTTGAGTATTGATTTCGATTTAAATAAACATAAACATGTTCATGAAACAAAACATGGCCGGAAAACTTTAAACAAGGCCAACACTACTTGCTGTTTCGTTCGCCTGGTGCCAATTCATTGACTAGTGTAGATATTTTTTTTGAATGCTGTGATGGATGAGGTTGTGGCTGGGTGGGGTAGATATTATTGAACATGAATTGAATGTTGTTTAACGGCTCATCAACACAGTACAGGTTATTTAGAGCCGCCCCAGAGAGAGGGGAAGGATACATAGGAATCCGGGAACCTGCCCTACTCTTATTATCGAATAGATTCCTATGGTTCTTTAACGTGCTCGGTTGATAGACCGATACACGGGACCGCCCGGTTTACGTCCCCATCCGACGGACGAGGCTAAGGAAAAGTGTCTTGCCCAAGAACACACCGACGGAACTCAGTGGCACCACGGAGGATTGAACCCGGGGCCTCCGATATTATTGAACATGTTAACAAAATCATTGGTGATGAGGAGTAATCGGCCTTCGTATGGGGAGTGGAAGGCGATGGATGGATAATACAAACACAAAGAAGTAGTGGTGGGGAGAGTGGAGTGCATTTGTATGTGGTGATTGACGAGGAAACAGAAAGAGTCACTTTCTATTGGGTGGGGTAATGGGGGTGTTGGGGTGGGGTGTGTGTGGTGGTGGGGGAGGGTAGTCATTGGGTTATTGACGTTTACAGGCATGCCAACACTTTAACCCGATATATTCAAAAAAAAAATACTAAAAAAATACAATTTTGTACATTTTCATACAGTCGTTAAACTTGTTAACAAGTTTATCAAATGAGGTTATGACTCTATCATTTTGATGTTTGTCTCTTATCTTGTCGTGTCGTATCCTTAATGGTTCATTCTCTTGGTGCTTAGGCTTCTACAAAGTCACTCAGTACTTGCTTTGTGGCTTTCTAGGCTTTTTTATATTCATTTATACATGAGCATCTTTGTGTTATATTGCCTATTGATGCTGCTTAGTTTGTTAGAGTATATAGCATGGCGAGATTTGGTCATCCTAGAAACTGATTGAAACCCTTTTTTGCCACTGAACGTTTCAAGGATGTAGCCCTATTGTAAACGTTTTTATGTGTGTGATGTCATATCTGGCCTTTTATTCATCTGTGTAATTGTTGTTTGTTGAAAGTTATTCTTTTGCAATACGGAATTGTGGGACATCAGTCTCTGAGTGTCATACTGAAGATACATGTCAAGCTTTGCTGAAGTTTATTGATGTATAGCGTGCAGCCATTGAAATACATGGGCTTGTAAACAAACTTTAACAATTCTAAGTCGAAAAGGGTAATCATTTTTCTAAAATGTAATAGAGTTTGAAGCATGAGTCTTCTAGGGCTCTTGATGGTTCTAATTCCAAGCTTTCCCGAAGTTTTACTGATATTAGACTCGCAGCTATTGAAATACATGGACTTGCCAAAAACCTTTAACCAGTAAAGAAAGGGTCATCATTTTTCTAAAATGCAATACAGAGGTATGGAACATGTGTCTACCAGTGCTCTTGTCCTTGCAATAGCACTAGATTTCGAAACCTCTCCCGCCGATGTTGGGCTCGGTTATTGGCATCTTGGAGAGGCGTGGTTACTTTTGGTCGACCAGGTTGGGGTATGTCACAAAAGAAAATGTTGATGAAGTCTGCAACAATATTTGTCACATGCTTTTAAATGACCTGTGCGTAATAAGGTAGCTATATTTATTCAGCATATCATGTCGCATACATATATACCAAAGGAAAAAAGAAACGCAACTCGGGAATTTCCGCTATATATTTAGTATACAGTATGATATTTTCATCCCAGTAAATATTTATGAATTTCAAAGATTCTAGTCTCATTTATTTGACGTCTGGGGTGCTTCTTTTTTTTTTTTACATACGGACATTTATAGATGCCGTATGTAGACGTGTCTTTTATGCACTAGAGATTCTAATAAAATGTTCTTGAAGATATGGTTTACATTTGTTTGAAAATATTTGAAGCTTCATACTATTGCCAGGAAGTCGAGGCATTTTAAATATACTCTGCTCTATTTTTTTATTAAATAGAACGATTTTATCGATTTTTATTGGAAACAGCTGAGCTTGCATGCAGCGCGCACGTGCAGAACGTGGTGTTCGCACATTAGCCGCAGTCGGTCTTCGGGGTTCGATGATTTTAATCTTTAAAGCGTGAAATGAAAAGATTATACAGCATTCCTATTAATACAGTAAATGTATTAAAAGTATAGCACGTGTATTTTAAAAGAAAATATAATTAGATCTATATTCCAAGAATAAACGTGTTGCGTTTTTAAAGTCGTTCGATGTATATGGAAATCGTAAACTTATGGGTGTAACCAACACAGTCGTAAGGCTATTCCTTGTTATTACGTTTCTGATAAAATGTGGTATCTAAGAGTTCTTTTAATTAGCCTATGTTCCGATCTACATAATAAACCGACATGCGCAGTGGAGCAGTACGCCTAAACAACCGATGTGTTCCGAAAGTGTTTCTATGTTAGAAAATGGCTTCCTAAAATTATTTTGACAACTGTCAACATGCATTTTTCATAAATAAGTTCTTATAATCCCTAGACATACCCTTAATTAAGGGTACGTCTGCACAGAATGCGATTACAAACAATAATGGCTGCAGTTAAGAAAGGTATTGTGAGAAAACACGGCTGTGATATGCTACGGTTTAATATAGAGAATATCCGAATAGTACTCGGATGGGATGGGTACTTCGGACGTTTATAGATAACTGTTTATACCTGACAGTTACAGTGCCTACAACTATATATTAAAAACTGGATAAAATATTTGTAAACATTGAATTCAGGTTTTTTAATCTAGGTTTTCCATCATCAAAATTATATTGTTTTTATTAGTAGACATTATGAAAACACACATTGGGTTGAATGGGTGTATGTACCTCTTTTATGTATAATGTAGCTTTATACCCATATATTTACCTTGAGATCATTCATGTTTCAAGATTCTTCGCAAATATGGATGAGTCGCATATTTAATGATGTTGTTATAGGGTGATCCCTGGTTTATAAGAGCTGAAATACTAAAGTATTATTGTCTATTGCAGGGTACTAGAGTGGTGAGAATTTATCTGAAGATTATATATATTCATAATTTTCTATTGCAGAGATGTTGAGATTTTATCTTATTTTCAGTAGGTGATAAAATTTGTGTTACTCAGTTTTTATCCTTAGGTTCTGTAGTAAAATAAAAATCTTTGGCAGAGTAAAAAGACAATAACTTTCAAGATTTTGATTTTAAAAGATAACATATGGAATCAATTTGCCTGAATGTGCACGAAATATGCAGGGATTTAAAAGAATCACACTGTAGATACTTTAATTTTAACAGTAAACTTGGTAGAACATCAAGGATAAAGACCGAGTTTATCACCTACCAGATTGTATTGGTACCACTTTTTTCTGGTCACTGATTGGTCAGTTTTGTTGATGATGCTCTATCAAAATTATGAATACACGAAAGTATCCGTTGTACAGTTGAATTGTGTAATATGTTGTTAGACATAGATACTTTCAGGTTTAGTTTGCCCCCATATAAATCTCTATGTTAAAGGGAATGATAATTCTTTCTCAAGTTTTTCAGAACTTTCAATAACAGAGCTTGTTTGGCTGTGTCACAACATTCCCTTTAACATTAAAAGTAAAAGTTTCTACGTAAGAAAACAATAACTTTGCGCATGTAGTGTAAACCTTGTCCATCCGTCTGACTCTTCCATTTGTACAAAAAATGTTATATACATTCTTGTTTTGTTAAGTCCATTTTTATTTGACTAGAGTGCTAAAGGAGGGCATCCGTTTCCATGGACTTATTCTCTAGTTTACATGGACTTATTCTCTAGTTTGCACTTATTCTCTAGTTTCCATGGACTTATTCTCTAGTTTACATGCACTTATTCTCTAGTTTCCCTCAGTGTTTACCATGCCCACTCTCCTCATCAGATTATCATCCAAGATATTTATTACAGTCATTATACTTCATTATAGGGTCCTCAGGACTTCTGGAGAGGGTTCCATCAGCTGGAACTGGCATAAGAAACAAGCCAAAGGGGGTTCCAATACGAGCGCTACATCCCAACAGCAGTCCTATTTACAAGACCCAGTCAGAAACGTCCCTCACTACTGGTCTACGTAACCTGTCAATTAGCAACGACAACAATACCAGAAATGGTCCTAAGTAAGTTATAGGCTTTGTTATGTAAGCTAGTTGTTAGGGTTCCATGTTTGTTTGTTGACAAACTTTATGTTCTATATTACCAGGTGAGAGCATCAGGTTGACATGGGCCTCTTGTTTAAAGGATTATGAATTATTCATGAATATTTTGATTATAGCAGATAATTTTGAATTTTTTTTTCAACTTCTAATCTTAAATAATTCAATTTTGAGGTTAAAGTTGCCCCAAAAAAGTAACCTTTTGTATGTATACAAATCACCTTTATTTTGACTTATTTGTGTTGTTTTTAGTTTTTGTCTCACCTGCGTAGCATGGCAGACATTTAGGGATCACTTTGCCCGTCTTCTGTCGTAATCGTCCGTCACACTTTAACTTGTAACCTAACCTTGGCCATATCTTAAAAAAGTATTTGACATGTTTATGAAACTTCTCACATATCTTCATCTTAACCCAAGCATGTCCAATTCATAAAGCTTTAACCTACAGCCTAACCAGGCTCATAACTGGCCATAACTTAAGAAGTATTTTACCTATGTTCATGAAACTTACACACCGACGTCCTAATATTTTGGGTTTAGGTGGCTGCACCATTGTTCTCCCTATTGTCTAAGTAGCCACATAAACCCAAAAATAGCCACATAAACCTACGGAATGAATAGAATTTACAGTTACTATTGTTCTTATAGCCCCATAACCCCAATCTGTTAGCTGATATTCATCTTAACACACAGAATACTGTTACCCATGATCAACAACTCTCACCTTCATTTTGACAGAGTTATGCTCCCTTTCATAAAACTTTAACCTGCAACCTAACCAAGCTCATAACTGGCCATAACATAAGAAATATTTGACCAATATTCATGAAATTTCACACACATTCATCATACCACACAGAATATTGTTACCTATGTCCAATAACTCTGACTTTCATTTTGGCAGAATTATGCCCCCTTTTCATAAAAAGTTAACCTGCAACATATTAAACCTATCTCGTAACTATAATGGTCATGAAACTGTATACAGTTCTTCCTTATCAATTACCGTACCCAATGCATTATTTCCCTTTTCATAAATTTTAACACTAAACAAAAAAATGCTCCATAATTCATGAAAGAATTGCTCCCCTTGTCTTCAAACTTTATAGTTAGATTGTACCTGCTGAAATAAGCACACAGCAGACTACACACGTGTTCAATTGTACTTGCTGAAATAAGCACACGGCAGACTACACACGTGTTCCGTGGAACACCCTTCTAGTATTTTCAAGAGATCATCATCTGTAATATACTAGTTTGGATGTTGCCTTAAAAAATTTCTCATGTTTTATAATGTATACCCGGTATTCAGGAGAGCACTGTCTGGTAAAGCAAATGATAAAGTAAAGAATCTAACAGATGTGGCCGGCCTTTTGCACAACGAGAGTGTGAAAAACATCGTAATTGTGGCAGGGGCTGGTATCAGTACCCCCAGTGGCATCCCGGATTTCAGGTATGGCTTAAAATTACTTTACAGTCATATTAATAACTGGATAATGGCAGTAGTATATTCTTTCCATTATTGTTTACCTTCTTTTATAAATAGTTTTTATCCCTCAATTGCCCTGCGGCAGATAAGGGACTTAAGTAACAGTCTGTCATGATTTTTTACAGACATTCATTGTCACAACAAGCAATGTACACTTGCTTTGAGTTAGATATGAGATCTCTGGTCAAAATACAGGATGGCTACCAACCAAAAAAAACTGTTGAAAACAGACTAACAAAATGGTTTCATGACATCTGTATAGTCTATTAGATCATAGGGTTACTGTATTGAAATTTGAATTTTGCGATGGTATATCGGTCGTTTCATAGTCACATTTTTTTCATGGTGATGCATTAGCAGAGCCGGTGACGCAATAGCAGAGCCGTTAAACATGATTTGCAACCGTTAAATGACTGATATAATGACCTGCATATAATCTTCGAAAGAGGGTGTTGCAGTACCTATAGATAGATAGATATACTGTCGCAAATGTCAATATTTCAGTACTAGTTAGCCCATTTTTAAAGCATTTCAGTTTTTTTGACAGTTTTTCCCACAAACATTTTCAAATAAAGCTAAATGACGTCATGTTTTTGACGGTTTAAATCTCATGACTGGATTTGAAGTTTTGACTGTCAACCAGTCGGATTGCTTGATTTTTGTCAAGTACATTAGTATTATCAATAACTGCCATCCAAATGGCCGCACTTATAAAAAGTATCTCGTCAATTTAGTGAACCTATCCAACTGCTATTAAAAGTCCAATGATTTACATTTATATGCTTTAGTTTATACTGTTTCATGGGTTGTCATTTGTTTCAGATCTGGACAAAATGATATAGATGAGTTGTATGTTGCACCATGTTGTATTTGTTGTACATAAGAATAATTTGGCCTTGGAGTAAATAATCGGTCATCAAGTCTAAATTGTACTTTAGAATCCAGTGCAAAGTTGTGCGCTGTACAAGATTTATATAAAACATAAAACATAAAACAGTTCTTAAAAAGAAAAAGAAAATAAGAAAAATTGATGGTTTGATCCATTTTGGCTGTTGTGAAATTCAGCACTTTGTTTACATTAAACCACTTAATGTAACTGAGAGCTATTCCATTAAAACATATATGTGACCCACAGGAAGGCACTTTTAGAACACACACCCATAAATGCAAAAATTGAGTTAAAAGAACTAAATTTAAGAAAATAGGATTCACCCATAGATATTTATTAAATTGCCTTCCTGGGGTCCTGCTTTTGTTTTAATGGAATAGCCCTGATAATTTTTCACTGTTCAAGATTATTTATGATTTTTTTGTCAAGTACCGTTACATGCATTAATATATTAAATGTTAAAAGTCTTGGCAAACAAAAATATAACCCTGCAACCATGAGTGTGATTTTGGGGACCAGTAGACTATACTGCTTATCGGGTACCAGTCTATTTGGTCCTACCGAAATACACAAACAGTTTTAGGTTGACCTTATAAATAAACTGGAAACTGATTACCGAACAAAAATATAGCGGCAACTAGTTTTCTGATCCAAGCAAATTCTGACATTAAATTCTGCACCACACCATAATTCTAAGGAGCATTTACAATAGAGACTTCCTTAACCCTTAGCACGCTATGAATGTATAATGGACTGTCCTTTCTTTAAATTTAGACCATTCCATTTATGTCACAAATGGGTGTTTTGGAGAAATGACTGTTGAGCAGCCAGACATTGTAAACCCTGATCTGGGTTTACAATGGATGCAAAGGCTATTGTAGTCGCCCTTTGCAGGCTAAAGGTTAAAGATCCTGTTAATAGATACTAGTATTATATATTGTCTTTGTATATATTTATTTGTTCATGTGTACTATTCAATGTCACATTATTTCATTAATCTTGATCAAGGCATATTTCAATATTTTACCAATACTCAATATTTTACGTTAATGAGATTCTTGTATCTAATATGTAATCAGTTCTGGTGTTACAATGAGGTGATATGCGTGAATACCACATTGTGTATTGTTGTATGGTGTGATAAGATCAGTATTCAATGTGTGGACAGCGTCCTACAATTAGGCTATCTTCAAAAGGAGCGCTGACACAGTTAAATAGATACCATTTTAATGGTTTAGTACAATCAAACTGATTTTATGGATATTTTTGAAATTAAATAGATGATATTTGTGAATTTTTACTATAAATATGACCAATATTTTACAAGTGGCAGAGCCATGAGTAAACTATTCAGATGTTTGTATCATGAGATGAAATATATGTCATTCATAATAAAAAAAAAATCAGATTTTTTTCTTTCTTTTTTTTTGTAGAAACATTAAAGGGACACATGGAAATCTTGAACTCTTTATCAAACATTATAATTGGCATCACCATTTATTTATCCAGTTTCATTCTGACTTTAAAACTGCTTGCATAATTAAATAACATTTTGAGTTTTTATTTTTTTCGTGATTCTGCTAAAGTTGTAATATATTTTTGGTGCAATATAATCAACAGTTAGTAATATGCAAAAACAATTTGTTTTGAATTATTCTAATCATTTATTTTAATTTCTTACTGTGTTTCTATACCTGTTGTAAGCGATTCACTTCTAAGGTACTTCTTGATTGTCTTCCTGGATAGAACTAGTACTAAGCAGTGCAGCGAAAGTGTCTTGCTCTGGGACACAACACATATGGTTATGGCGGGTATCTAACCCACGACTTTTGGATTATGGGTCCAACGCTCTACTACTAGACCACAGCACTCCATAGTTATTTAAATAATGCAAGTTATGTAGGAAACTCAAGTTTTACACAAACCGAGATTGCCGTGTATCCCTTTAATTATTTATAACAACATTATAGCTTTATATAGCAAATTATTACTCATTTAATCATAAGTTAGGAGAAATGCATACATGTTTGCCTCTGTACATATCTGACTTGGTAGTATACTTACATACATACAGATCACCCGGGACTGGTCTTTACGACAACCTTCAGCAGTATCGGATACCATACCCAGAGGCCATCTTTGACATCGACTACTTTTACCAGAATCCTCGCCCATTCTTCACCCTTGCCAAGGAGCTGTACCCGTCTGGCAAATATCGCCCCAACTACATCCACTACTTTGTGAGACTGTTGTACGACAAGGGTATGCTACTGAGAATGTACACGCAGAATATTGATGGCTTGGAGAGATGTAAGCTGCATTAAACTCTACTCTCATAACAATTACATCTCATGTCAGTATATTAATTGTCAATACATGATGCATTGACAGTGGCAGATTCTAAGTGAAAAAAAGGGTCGTCCCATGTTATCTTTTATACTGAAAATAAAAATAACCTAGAAATATAAGGGGATGGGGACTAACATTATGCCTGAAGGAAATAATTTTATAAAAACATATTTTCTGGTGAACTACCCTATGTAGAGAGGGAGTGTGGGAAGTACAGAGAGAGCGAGAGTGAGGGAGGAGAAGAATGAGAAAGGAGAAGATAGAGAGAGAATGAGAAGGATAGGTAGAGAGATGGTTAGGGAGGGAGGGAGGGTGTGGAAGGAAGGAGAGAGAGAGTGAAGGAGAGGAAGAGATAGTGCTTAACTTTGTACGCTCTCACCATTTACCATTTTCAAAGTAGCACTATGATAAAGCTATCATTTTTGCTTTATTATATTCACTTTGATCAAACTGCCATTTTTGCTGAATTCACTTTGATCAAGATGCCATTTTTGTGAAAGCCACAATGATGACAGTGTCAAATTCACTGTAACCTTGGTCTAGTGGCTTTTGTGTGTCCTTCGGCTGGACACTTTCTTAACCTTGTCTGTCAGATGGGGATGTTAACCGAAGTTATTTTCTTTGTTTCTGCTGAAATAAAGTTATTTTCTCTGTAGCCACTATAAGGAAAGTTTCCGTTTTCAGTGGCAGGCATTCCAGCTGAGAAGCTTGTTGAGGCCCATGGTACATTTGCAACAGCCACGTGCACAATCTGTGCCCAGAAGTATTTGGGCTCTGATATCAAGGTACTAGTAATATGTGTGTCAAATACTGAACATGCTTCAGCTTGGCCATGATGTCTATTGACATGTTAGATCATTGTCATCAGTGCTTGCATCTAATAATAACGTTTATGTTTCCCAAAAAATATCGGGAGCATATATTCACAGTTTTGTCAGGCCTTCTGTCTGTCCCGCTTCTTGTCTGGAGCATAACTTAAAAAAAGCTGATGGGGCGGGAATAAAAGTATTTCAATCTCATACTGTTATAAAATTGGATATAATATTGGATATCTTTGCTTGTCATAGAGAAGTTGAAGTCTGAATATGTTGTGTGTTTTCAGGAGAAGATATTTACTGACAAGTTACCCAGGTGTCCTACTAGAGGATGTACGGTAAGTTTTACTGTTTTGCTATAGGATAAACCTACTTAATACTACAAATAATTAAAATAACCCAGAGTTAAAACAAACTGTTTGCACTGTCAGAGTGGGAATACCATTTTTAGCTCTACTGGCCAAGGGCCAGCAGAGCTTATGGGATGGTGTGTTGTCCGTCTTCCGTCGTCCGTCGTCCGTCCGTCGTCCGTCGTCCGTCCGTCCGTCGTCCGTCGTCCGTTAACTTTTCTTCAAACGACTTCTCCTCAGAAACCGCTTGGCTAATTTTGACCAAACTTCACATGGATGATCCTTAGATGAATGCTTTTTAGATTTGTTAAAATTAGATCAGCGCTACATCCAAGATGGCTGCCATTACCATATATGGTCGAAACCTTAAAAAATCTTCTTCTCCAGAACCTCTGGACAGATTTCAACAGTTTTTCTTTTAAAATGATCGCCAACGCCTAGACTATCAAGATTGTTCAAATAAAGTCCCCGGGGTCAAAAATGGCCGTGCCCCGGGGGTCCAAAGTTTGTATATTGAGGTTTTGCATGTTTTTCATATAGACATATAGGAAAAAACTTTAAAAAATCTTCTTCTCTGAAACCACAAGGCACAGAGCTCTCATGTATTACATGTAGCATCAGCTTATGGTCCTCTGCTAAGTTTGTTCAAATGGTGACCCTGGGGTCAAATTTGTCCCCGCCCCGGGGGTCACAATTTTACATAGACTTATATAGGATTTTTAAAAAAAAAATCTTCTTCTCGGAAACTACAACAGCCGGAGGTTTGATATTTTGCATTTACTATAAGCTTATGGTCCTTTACCAAGTTTGTTCAAATGGTGACCCTCGGGTCACATTTGGCCCCGCCCCAAGGGTCACATGTTTTACATAGACATGTATAGGGAAAAACTTAAAAAATCTTCTTCTCTGAAACTGCAAGAGCCAGAGGTTTAATATTTTGCATTTGCTATAAGCTTGTGGTCCTCTACCAAGTTTGTTCAAATGGTGACCCAGGGGTCACATTTGGCCCCACCCCGGGGGTCACAGTTTTACATAGGCTTGTATAGGCAAAAATGAAAAAAAATCTTCTTCTCTGGAACCACATGGCACAGAGCTCTCATGTATTACATGTAGCATCAGCTTATGGTCCTCTACTAAGTTTGTTCAAATGCTGACCCTGGGGTCAAATTTGTCCCCTCCCCAAGGGTCACAGTTTTACATAGACTTATATAGGATCTTTTTTTTTAAAAATCTTCTCGGAAACTACAAGAGCCAGATGTTTGATATTAAACATTTATTATAAGCTTATGGTCCTTTACCAAGTTTGTTCAAATGGTGACCCTGGTGTCACATCTTGCCCCGCCCCGGGGTCACAGTTTTACATAAATGCTTGTATAGGGAAAAACTGAAAAAAATCTTCTTCTCTGGAACTGCAACAGCTTAAGGTTTAATATCTTGCATTTGCTATAAGCTTATGGTCCTTTACAAAGTTTGTTCAAATTGTGACCCTCGGGTCACATTTGACCCCGCCCCAAGGGTCACATGTTTTACATAGACATGTATAGGGAAAAACTTAAAAAATCTTTTTCTCTGAAACTGCAAGAGCCAGAGGTTTAATATTTTGCATTTGCTATAAGCTTATGGTCTTCTACCAAGTTTGTTCAAATGGTGGCCTATTGGTCATATTTGGCCCCACCCTGGGGGTCAGTTTTACTTAGGCTTGTATAGGCAAAAGCTGATTTTATTTTTTTTTGAGTTTTTAATTTGATTTTTTTTTTTTTTTTTTTTGAATTGTTCCAAATTTTTTTAATTTTTTTATTTTATTTTTTATTTTTTTAATATTTTTTTTAATTTTTTTATTTTTTTTTATTGATTTATTTATATATATATATATTTTTTTTTTTTTCTAATTTTTTTTTTTTTTTTTCTATTTTTTTTCCCCCTTTTGTTTTGATTGATTTGAATTCTTTTTATTTATTTTTTATTTTTTCATTATCTTTTTAATTACTTGACACTTACTTTAAAATTTCTTGTCGGCGCTACTCATCCTAAATGCCTTGTTGAATTTCGACGAAACTTGGCAGGAAGCATCGGTAAGATGTCTAGTTGTGCATATCACGCTTTTGTTCCAGTTCGCTGATTTTTGACGGAGTTCTGGCCCTTTGACATTTTTATTTTAAATTTCTTGTCGGCGCTACTCCTTAAACGGCTTGTTGGATTTCTACGAAATTTGGCAGGAAGCTTCAGTATGATGTCTAGTTGTGCAAAGCGCGGTATATCAATGAAATCCTGGACAATTTCGAAAACTAGCTAGATCTTGTTAGTAATAACAGAGTTATGGCCCTTGATTTGTTGAAAAATGCTATATTGTATTTTTCTTTGTTAAATCTATAGGAGAAGAGAGCTATATCTAGCTATATCTATCTAAATCTATAAGATCTGTTTTAGCCAGTAGAGCGTCCACAGGCCCTCTTGGGCCTCTTGTTACATATTTGAACGAAAAAGGGGTGTATAATGGTCTGTCTCATGTCTGACTTTTTAACAATTGCATTTTTCGAGTGACTCCTGCAGATTTCATCTCCAGATAAGAACTTAAAGAGTACCGGTATAAGAATCCATCATGAGTAACCATGTGAGATAGAGAAATTTTCTCCCATTATGTGTTTATTACCGGCATAAAATCAATGACTTTGCTGATTTAACGCCAGAATAAGGCGACGTCGACGTAACGTCATGACGTCATAAGTCACAGGTCATGTAAGATATAGTTATCTCACATGAGAAAAATGCCTATCTCACATGAGCAGAAATGGGAGAAAATATATGCATATTGTTCAGTATATTTTGAGGAGTTATGCCCCTTATCAGTACATCAAGGTCACAAGTTGCGCATATAGTATGTGATCGGATTATTTTGAGGAGGTTTTATATTAAAATATAAAAGTCTTTTCCTCTTCTCCAGCCGTTTCCTCAGATTGAGATGAACGTTTGTAGAAAGTAACAATTTGAAGTGGACATCCACAATAGCTTAATTTATGATCTGCATATGCTGTTTATGGCACTCTAGTTATTCCAATTCATGTTCAAGGTATTTCCCTAAAAATGTTGTGAATCTCATTAACTGTACTCAAATTTTATTAAGAGTATATAAATTATATATATGTGTTTTAAAGACCCACTAATTCAGAGCTCCTGATGCCTCCCAAAATCACACTTAATGTTAAGTGACTTAAGTGTCATGTATTCAATATATGTAACTCCAATATAATTGTTCTGTGCAAGGAGGACTTTTCTCCTGACTTACATGACATATACATTTTATTGCTTGCTAAAATTGAAATCTGTTTCTATTCAAGCCTGATGTTGAAACATGCTGCAAATTTGCCATTTAATTTTATTCATTTGACATTACATACTGAAATCTGCAATGTTTATAGGGAATAGTGAAGCCTGACATTGTGTTCTTTGGTGAGGATCT